>JAEMOT010003870.1:83163-160108 GCA_019297695.1 Apostasia ramifera | reverse complement strand
TATTAATTAAATACTATAAATAAATTAATTCATATAAATAATAATTTAAATATTTATGAATTTATGTATTTTAATTTATTTATCTTATTTAAAATTTCCAATTAGGGTGTTGAATTTAAATCCACATAACTATAATTTTTAATTGAAGTAAGAAAATTGATGTGTTTACAGTAAAAAATAAAAATATATATTAGAATTTAAATATTAATAAATTTATACATTTTAATTTACATATAATATTATAAAGTATATGAAATATGTGAAATATGTGAAATGCGTAAAATTTAAATGAATATGGTGTGATAGTGGTAATATTTACGAATTGATGGTGAAATGCGTAATTTCATGTAAATTTCATGTCCTGTATGTAAAAACCCCTAAATAAAATTAGTTGTTGTACTGAGAATTGTATATGCTACAGTAATTTTTTTAAAACATAATTATGCCCAACTTGGGCATGAACCAAATGGAGGCTTATTAATTTATTTATTATATTTCAGTTAAGGTTAATAAAAAATATTTTATTATTGTATATCTCAGAGTAATCGGGGCAGGCTTTATCAAACTTACACACGGGGCATACTATTAGCAGTGAACTTGGTGTAGATAACGTGTTGATAACGAAAGAAAAAACCATTTCCGCCCCACAATTTTTTCTTTGGTCCAGATTGCCATCCCAAAGAAAAACTAGTTGGTGTGGCTCAGAGGATGCTGTCACTAGAAGAGAATCTGCATAGAATAAAGGACATACACGAGAATACATTAGCAGAAGTAAAAACAAGTTGACATGTGGGAGACAAAGGCTCGATCAAAAGAGACAATAGTGGACCTAACCTTGCTGTCACTAATACGGAGAAAATTGAGAAAGAGAAAAATTGATTAATTTCCTCGTTGTAGCATACTATTAGGTCTTTGGACATTGAAAAGGAAGGACGTCGTGGCACTGCATGTCAAGGAATAACCATCTAGCCTTCTACAATCGGTCCCCCTTCAATTTACCTCTCAACTGAAGGAAAAAGCCATGGCCTAATACAAGGCTAGTCGGAAACTTTTCATTTAACAAAGAAACTTGATTAAGAAGGGTTAGAGATCCATGGTTAGCAAGGCAGTCTTAGGTCTTGATTCCTTTGCTGTAAAGAGCAGCATCGCTATGACAAGCCAATTTGTGATCAAGCCCTTACCGAGAGCTTTTCTTTATGGTCTTCTTCCCCTTGGGGAGTTCGGTGAACTATCCAAACGACAGAGCGGTCATCGCGAACATCATTTTAGCGTGGAGGCCCTTGATGCTGTAAGAGATATCTCGCACAAGGTTTACCACCATTATAATAACTTTACGGTGACTATGAGGTCCTCCATCTCTAGGTCATGACGGTGGTTAGCTTCATGGTTCAGTGGTCCATTGACTTACTGAAAGGAGGTGGTTGCTCCAATGTCTTTAGAGTTTCACGAGAAGCTCCTCCTAGGCCAGCGAGGTGGTAGTTGGAGTCCAACTCCTATTGTTAGTTCTACTTAGCTGGCTATGAGGGCCTAACTCCTTAAATCTAATTTGGGCCCATAGCAGTTGTGCTTAATAGTCATCTTCTGACTCTTTCATTAGTCGTTTCAATGAAAGCACCAAAGATGCCAATGATAAAATCCATCACTCTTGAATGGACGACAAATCGATGAGCTACCTCGAAAGGTTGGAGCTCAATGATCAAATCGCTAAGGGGTGGTATTAGTGTTGTACATGAAAGAAGTAAAATGAAGAAACCACAAGAAACATAATACAAAAAAGTAAATAGAGAAAAATTTTACATTGAATACTCTCCAACCAGGTAAAACTATGGCGCCTTTGAGTAGCTTAAAGGTTCCACTATTTTCTATGTTTTTGTTGTACACAAGGGGTTACACAAGAAAGAGAGATAGAGAAAGAGCTAGACATTTGAGACTTTTGGGAGAAAGAAAAGTCAGATTAATGAGGGCATTTCATGCTTTCTTCCTGATCAACCTCCACTAGGTGTGGAGTTATGCCTTTTATACCCTTTCTTCAGGAGAGCAGGGGCTGACTCGAAGCTTTCTTGATTTCTTGCTTTCCCGCACTTTAGTATCTTCTTCTTGTAAGCTTTGCTAGATCAGTGCTCCTCCTGAGTGACGGTTAACCAAGGAGGAGTCTTTTACAACATTGTGCATGGTTGAGTGTCTTTTCTAGGTTAGTTTGCTTAGATAGCCAAGCAGAAGCTCTCTATTCCTCTTTTCGTATATGTTAATGTTGATGGCACCATCATTTGAGATTTAACTGAATATGAAAACTTTACCGTAATCCTTGCTGCTAGAGGCACAAACATGACTTCTAGAGGCCACGATAAAACTTGTTTATCAATACATTTTAAGAACTCTTTCATTTTGAAACACAAACATGACTAAAAGGAGCCTATTTTATGTGGCAATTTCCAAGGAACGAGCCAGTAAAGCCAATAATCCTACTCTGAAATACTATATAGAGCAAGAAAGACGGCATGATAAAAAAAAATTAAAAAAATAAAATGAAGAACCCACGGGTGGGCGATGAAGGAGCCCAGGGAAGCATCCCACTGAAAGGTGCAGACTCCAAACTGGACGACAGCGAACTTCTCGACGGAGTCCTTAACCTTGAAGTACCGCACATCGGAGCGATCAAACTCAAACGACTGCCTCCACGGGGCACTCGTCACGCCTGTCATCTCCAGATCGACGGCGACGAAATCCGCCTCCCTGACCCGGACCCGGAGGTCATCTAGTACCGACCAGAAGTTGGAGATCGTCACCCTTTTTACGGCCACTCCTCTGACACCGCCGTTGCCACCGATTACGGTGGACGACGAAAGAGCGCGGCGGAGGTGGCGCGCTTGAGGTTGCGTTAGGGCTTTAGATAAAACCCTGAGACCAAAACAAGCCATGACTTCCTCATTCGCTAACATGCCAGTCTTACCATTCGAGTTCGGGATGGTGAAGATCGGCTTTTAGGGCTTTTTTTTTAATATATATAATATAAATTTTAATTATAAAAAGTAATTTTATTTTATATTTAATAAATTAACTAGTCAATATTTTAAATATAATTTAAAATATATTTAATTTAATATTATTTTAATAGTATATCATATTATTTAAAAATATATAAAATTATCACTAAAAAATTATATTTAAATTATATAATGTAATAGTAATATAATATTAAACTAAATAAACAATCTTTCTATATGAAATCAAATAATATGTAACTCAAATTATTTAATAAATATAAATATGTCAAAAATTATAACTTGAATTTGAGATTTTTGAATCAAATTCAGGTCAGATTCACAGAACCAGCAATAGCTATTTTCTCATAAATTATGAAAAATTGGATTAGATTTTGAAAAAAAAGGTTCTTGCTGGTATTGAATCGAAATTTTTTAAAAAGAAATATAGGTAATAGTGAGGGGTATTTATGTGTACCCATGAAGGGGAATTTTATGGATACGTATAGAATTTTTACCATCTTTTTGGTTTCTCTCATGTTATCAGGACCAAATTAGCGTGCATTAGAAAACTACAATTATATTTCATACAATTCAAAATTGCTCAAAGTACTTGTCTTACATTATAAAAAACAGGTATGTAAAGATAACTCTTCATTCATTCAATTCTCAAAATACAAAATTGAGGTTATAATTAGTTTCATCTTACATCTAAGAAAGAAGATCCTTAATAGTCTTATCCAAAAGATCAAATATCTATTGAATAAGATTATCAGTAAAGTCCAATCCCTCTTCTTTGTAATTAGGACCAGCACCCAGGCATGGGTAGAATTAATTTAGAATTTTATTATAGCAGTGTGTATATATATAAAATATGAGATTAACTAAACTTTAATATGTTATAGTACATCATATATAAATTTTAATATATATTTCAAATTATATTAGTATTTTAAAATAAAAAAATAAATTTATTTTATATTTTATATACATATTAAAATAATAAGCAATTAATTTTGTATAGTCTGTTATATATTTCAATATAATTTTAATAACAAAAAGTTATCTTTATTCAGAGTTCTGCAAAGAGCAACACCTATATGAAATATATATATATACACGCATACATACAAATATTTGAGTAAGTATGCTTTATCAAAGACATAATTAGGATTAATAATTCAAATAAAGTTAACTAAAATTAAATTAAAGATTTAAATATTATTCAGTTATATTAATTTGACCGAAGGAAAATTAGTTTTGAGTTTATGCATTTTTGTTATATTTTTATATGATTTTTGTGATATTTTTACTGAGAAACACATGACAAATGTGCAAATAAAAATAAGTCAACTTAAACAACTACAAATTTATATACCCTTGATTATTTAGTTGCATTATATTTTATGTGACTTGAAATAAAGAAAAAATCAACTTATATTAGTTGTTTGATAATAAGACTTTAGTTTGATTCTTTTAATGCTAGTTTGGTTGAAAAAGCAATGAGACGTGAAAAGTCTTGGATCGAATATGCTACTCAAGAGAAACAAATAACTAAAGAACAAATAGATATCAAAAAGATTCTTTTACATTTCCAAGAAGTCATCAGCAGTGATCTTGCTCTCCCAAAACAAAGTGGAAGCCAAACCTTCCCATGCCCTCTTGATCCCATCTAACCTCTCCTTCCTGCAGGGCAAGCTTATTTTGTAGGCCTCCACAGCTGGTTCAGACTTCGCCGCAACGGTGGTCTCCTTGTCTTCACCGACCTTGTTCAACTTCTTCCGTAGGGCCTTGTTGTCTGCCTTCATGCTGAGAAGACTTTGCTGTAAGTTGGACTTTCAAAAATTCTATCTCCTCGCTGTGTCACTGGATCAGACGACCCTGCTCGATCACTTGCTCCTCCGTCCTCAAAGTCCTATTCAAAAGTAGGGGCAGACAAGCAAGCGCCTGAGAAACAAAGCAGGATTAGAACACCTCAATCATCAATAATCAAGAAGGCGTGAAGAAGTGCAAGAAACCCTTATAGAAATCATCTTGTTGGCGACATTGGCATAGGCGTCCGACGTCGAGGTTTTTCCAATACTCTCCTCCAGATCCTTGGTGACCAAGCCACATCCTACTGCCAGTCCCATGTCCCCTGGGA
Source organism: Apostasia ramifera (assembly GCA_019297695.1). Taxonomy (NCBI): domain Eukaryota; kingdom Viridiplantae; phylum Streptophyta; class Magnoliopsida; order Asparagales; family Orchidaceae; genus Apostasia; species Apostasia ramifera. The sequence continues at coordinate 154,984 of JAEMOT010003870.1, read as the reverse complement.
CTGCAAAACTCTGCCCGAATGATTGCTGAGAGAATATTGTTAATTTTCTCTCATTTTTTTAGCAACTCCACAACAATCTTCCTACCCTCGTCACCGAACCCTCCTATAAAATTTACGCAGTAGGGGGGCTCAGTTGTTCTTTCTCTGCGGCCTTCCCCTTCTTTGAAGGGGGAGGACCCTCTTTCTCATAGGGATCTCCTTCAGCGCAACGTCCAGGCAAGGACCTACGGCAGCTTCCGCCTCTCTTTTCTCCTGGCCCTTCTTGTCGGCCTTCTCTTTCCCCTTCTCCTCTCCTTTGCCTCCCCCAAGAACAAGCTTCTTATTACCTTTGGGGATCACCTTGGGCTTGGCCGCTGTTGAAAGCTCTTTTCCCTTGCCTACATCTTCGAATAGCTGGGCCAAGGTTTTGTCGTCTTCGGTGGTATCCTCTGAAGAAGATACCACGTCGACAGCGGTACCACCACAAATTGGTCCTGAAACCTCTATCCCTTCTTGCTCCTCCTCCACCACAGTAACCTCTCTACTGAGCTGGGTGGCTAGGGGTTGTCTCCTTCTTGCTCTCTTCATCAGAACTGTACCAGCGGGAGGGGTTATCTCCTTGAAGATGATATATCCCAGCACTTTAGCGTACAAGAATGTATCATTCCTCACATGTCTGAGAAAATCCTTCAAGGACCAGTTCTGCCCCTTCAACTTCTCCAGGTTGCTCAGGATCCCTTCCCCAGCTGTCCACCTTGCATCTCCAATGAACTCAAGTGGCAAACTCCGGGCTTCAGAGGGATGCTTAGATCCCCTCCTACGAAGAAGTAGTAGTCCCTCCAGTCAGAGTGGGAACTACTAGCCTCGAAGAACATTGTCTTCCTCGACCTCAACCGGAAAGCCAAATATCCTCTGTATCCGGACACCGCCATCCAGCTGAAGAGACTCCTGAACAACGTCAAGCTTCATGGTATCTCCTGGGCTTATAACAACTTGATGAAGGAATATATGTACGCAACGGCGTTGGGGGAAAGCTGCGCCGGTACAATCTAGCACGAATTCAGGATTTCCCTGAATTCTAGTTGCAGGGGGAGCATCATCCCGTACGACACCTGCGCTCGGTAGACGCATACTGCTCCTTCAGAGGGTCTGTTCGGCTGGAGCTTGGAGATAGGCTGGATAACTATGAGGCTAGAGTTTCCCCTAAACCCCCTTGTCACATTGAGTACTTCGTGCTCTATCAGAAGACTCTCCTGGTAGCTGGAGTTGCTTAGGAACTGTTTGGCTAGCTCGGCCCACTCAATCTCTCTTCCTCCCATAGTGAATCTTTGCGGCAAGCAAGCGTGGGAAAGATTAACGTTTCAAACTTCCCTCCTTAAGCCACAGTTTTATGGGGAACAGTTGTGCCTCTTTATCTTCTGGCTGTCTGATCTTATCGATCAACGTGCAGGCCATATCTAGCCTTCCATCATCTGACAGTTTCGAAATCCAAAGCAGTGCATGGATATCGAGGCATCTTTTCACCAGCACTCTTCTTGGGGTCGTGCCCGATGTTTTAAAATATCAGAATGCACTACCCACCTTCTCTTCTTGAGCTCGTGCCCGATGATTCAAAATATCGGAATGCATTCACTCCTCAACTTATTTTTCTCAATGTTTCACCTGCTTGACGAAACATCGTGGACGACGTTAGGTTGTTTTCTGTCTTGCAAAAATCCTCAACTTTTATTTGCAGTTTATGGATTTTATCATATACTTTACACCCCCATTCACTTATGAATTCTTGCTCTTCTCTTTCTGATGATCTTAGTATTTTTTTCAAACAAAAGAGAGGAGACAAAAGAAGGAAAATACATTGTAAACAGAATTCATCCGGAGTTAACAAGTTTCCAAAGAAAAAGATATTTTTCATTGACAACAAACTTGTTACAAATTTCATTTCTTTGTACTTTACATCTTTCTGAGTACAAGACATACAATGAAATCAAAGAAAAACACAAGACTTCAGAACATGGACAACTATTGTTATAATGTCAATTTGAAATACGAGGAGAACCTCCTTTCAAATTGACCTATACCTCTCCTAACTAAGCAGTGCACCCTCTAAGGATTATCTGAAGTTCCCTCTTCTCCAATCATTCCTTCAAATGTAATCTCTCATGATTAATTCAGAATGATAAGAAAATAAAGGAAGCAAGTCACTACAAATCCTAAGGGGGAGCCTATTGCGGCGCATCAGGAGGAACGCTTTGGCCTTCATCAGGACCTCTGCAGGGGGAAGCACACGGATATCCCCAACCGGCGTAAGCACCTGTAGGGGGAACCCCCCTGAGCCGTGTCTTCCAGTGTTGAAAAACCTATTTGGACCCTTGTGACCGCAGAAAGGAAGAACAGCTGGACCCCTGATGTTCTCCTGGTTCATAATACTTACATGAACCAAGGTTTGCAACAGAACATCAAAGGCTGCTTGGCTCTTCACATGATAGCCCACGGCTAAGGAGCAGACGATGTTCACTGCTCTCCTCACTGCCTCCTCCAGGTCCTCCATGTGTCGTCCCCTCCATCCCATGTCGTTGTCTATCAGGGCGTGCATGGAGCGTATTTCAGACTTCAACAGCCCGTCTCGACAATGAGTCTCAAAGGCAGCTTGCTTTGCTTTGGACTCTGCCTCCCTGGCCTCCGTCACTTGGCCCCTGAGCTTATTCCTTTCCCTTCTCAAGGCCTCCTTTGACGTGGGCAGAATGGGCTTAGCTTATTTCCAAAATAGTGCGATGGAACTCTCCCCTCGCAACCTCGGCCTTGCCTGACCACTCTGCATTGCTATAAGGAGGCCAACTTTTCCTCCAAGTCGTACAACCTCCTTAGCTCCACCTCATGGCTAGCTCGAGAGTGCTTTGTGGCCTCCGACAAAGCACTCTCCAGTTCTGCTATCCTGTTAAGATAGCGCACGCCCCTCTCCTCAACACATTTATTTATATTTTTTACCACCTCCACAATCTAGGAGGTATCTCTCAAAATTTTTTCCTCTCCTCTCCTTATTTCATACAGTCCATCCCCCAGGCTACGCCCTGTCCCTTCAATGCCAGTGCAGCTTTAGGGGCAGCCTGGGAGATCCCCTTCTTCCTCTCCCTCTCCATTTCTTTCTCACCATCTCCCTTCTTTTCCTTCTCTTCTTTCTTCTTCTTTTCATCCTTGGCACCCACCAAAGGAAGAGAAGGACAAGAAGTTCCTCCTCTTTTGACAAAGGGGAGGAAATAATGGCTTACCCAAAAGAGCAAGACCACAAACCACCAGGAGTGTCTTCGTCAACCCTCTTGCGAGCGGAACACCCACCTTGGGGAAGAGCTGCTCAATGTCTTCATCTTTGAGCAGAATTCTCCCCGGGTCAAGGCTCTCCCCTGCAAGTGCCTGGCGCACGACACTCAACTCCTTTCGCCCTCCAACCTTTGGAGGCGCCTTGACCGAAGAGTCAGAGATGTTCACCACCTCTGCTTCCCTCCTCTCCTTGCGCTCCTGTACAGACTCCAGAGTTCGCATAAGAACCCTAGCAACCTTGGCCGGTGGTGTTTCCTCCTCCGCCCTGACGGTTGGGGCACCCACTTCTTCTGGCTGGAGTACCGAAGCGAAATTTGCGGCCGCCGGCTCCGGCGACACTTCAACTTCCGGAGGTGGTTCCAGGGCCCTCTTCTTCTCGGGAGGAGGGGCAATGGTCGGGGAACTGCTAGCCTTCTTCTTCTTCACCGGAAAACCCGACAAAATCTTCCACTTATTTCCCTCTGCCATCTCTCCAATGATCTGTTTCTTTTCTTGCAGGATCTCCGAAGGCTGGTAGGGGAAGGACGCGAATCGGCAGGGAGCCGCTCCGGCTTTATCCTGATAGGCCTTGGGCAACGCGTCCACTATCGCGTGGTTCCAGCGCTGCATCTCAACCATACACGTGGCACCTTGAGAGGCACGCTAAGCCTCCATTATGACAATTAATCACTAATCAGTGGGCTTTACTTTTGCAGGTCTCAACTATCAATCCCGACGATTCAGCCTTCCCTAAACCTCGTCCACGATGATTGAGCTACAGCAATTCCTTAACATCGGCCGCGAGGATTCGATCCCAGCTCTCCCCAATCATCGTCCATGATATTTCGAAGATCTCCTCAATCATCGGCCACGAGGATTCGAGCCATCTTCCAAGATCATTGGTGACGATGTTTCTCAGTTGCACCTGTCGCTATCAGCATGCCCCAACCGCACCATTTTCAATGACGCATACTCCTGCCAATCACGCCAATCAAGAATCCTCGTGCACCAATTGCTACGAATTCCCAGGAGGATTGCAAAGACCGAGGAGACAAGCTCTCCATCCATTGCTTCCAGCTCCTCTAGTGGCCAACAACGATTGAACCACTGGTACGAGCTCAGCATCCTTTTCCGAAAGATCCGGGCAGAGCTCCGCTACCTCCCGCCTATAAATACCCCTAAACGAGGCTTCAGGGGGTCTCCCGGGTTGTCTTCTTCTTTTTTTTACTCTGTTTTAACCCTTATACTGAGTCTAAGCGGCTCTCTTTCTTGAAATATATAATGAAAGACTCAAGCTAATCCGGTGGACGTAGGAAATTTCATCCTTAAACTACCTTAAACTTCTATTTGCTTTTCTAGATATTTTTCTCTCATTTAAGCCATAATTATCAGGCTTAGCCCGCTACATACCGCTGTCTCTCGAGACCCCATCCTTTTTACGTCAATATTATCTTAATATTATGTCATATTATCTTAAATATCATGATATTTAGATGTAATTTTTTTTAATGATAATTCTATAATTTTTTAAAAATTACCTAAAAATATTAAATAAAATAATTATTTTTTCTAAATAACATAACATCAAAATAATATTGAACCAAACACCACCTAAATTCAATTAACCCTTCACAGATCTAACAATGATAAAAAAGCCACAAGCATATATGGTTAGAACTTATATTCCAAACTCATTTTATGATCACTTGAACGGCTAAGCCTTAGTATTTTTATTTATTTACTTTTTTTTTTTTTAGGGGGGTGGGAGAGCAATTACCGATATGTCACAAAAAAATTTAAATATTAACTACGTGTCACTTTCTCCACAAAATTAGAACTATAAGATGACATGTATTTAAAAAATAATATAAAAATTAAAATTTTGTGTGGCATATATATAATGATTTAATAATTCACTGGAACCTTGGTTTGAAACTAAAGTTCATTAAGTCAACACATGGAAGAAGAAATTCATTCAACTCAAAATTGACATGATAAGCATATTTATAGAAATTTGCATTTGCATAAAATCATGTATTAAATACTTAATCTGTGTGCATGTACATAAAAAGTATGGATAGAAGAGATCATAATATAATAAACATATATAAAAAGAAATCTCAATTACTACCAATATATGCTGTACACAATATGTTTTATGCATAATAAGCTCAACCTTTTATCAGCTAAAATCGAACTTAGGGAGCATTTGGTTCGAATTTTCAATGAAACTATTAACCAAACCAATAGACTTTAAACCAAACTAAATCGACCTAATTTAATCATTTCGATTTAAATTTTCATTGAGATCATCTTTTGAGTAACAATTCTACAACCCTTTAACTCAATTTTAGTATAACTCAATCAAACCCAACTTAATGCCCATAATGCAATGACTAAGTTTCTCCAATGAATACAACAACAACAACCAAGCCTTAATCCCACTAGGTAGGGTCGGCAATATGAATCCTTTGTTTCCATTGCGCTCTATCAGTTACCAAATTTTTATCTAAGTCTAAGTAACTAAGATCACTCCTTATAGTTTCTTGCCATGTCTTCTTTGGTCTCCCTCTTCCTCTTTGTACATGGGCCAAATCCAATAACTCAATTTTTTTAACTGGAGCTTCAATCGGCCTACGATTTAGGTGTCGAAACCATCTAAGCCGACTTTCTCTAAGTTTATCCTCAATTGGTGCAACAACTTTCTTTCGGATATACTCATTTCTCAAGTTTCTCTCATGTATAAAGCAAATAAATCACTTAAATAAGAAACTTAAGTATATCACAGCAGAGAAATAAGACAGCATGCATTGTGGGACTACCTTCCAGCTCCAGCAGATATTCTCTACAATTGAAGAGCGTTGAGGTAGTTTTTCCTTGAAATTTGGCTTAGGTTCTATTGGTATCCATAGAAGGAAATAACAGAATGCTCATTTCATGATAATCATCATGCAAAACAGACTTTGGAGCGAATCAGCCTAGCAGCAAATGACCCATCCATAGAATGCCTTACTGGGTTAGACTTATAGAAGCCTCTGGCTGTGACAAATCCTGGTGGAAGAAATCTATGTACAGGATCCACGTCAAATTCCTGGAATAGTTTAGCTGTGTGAATATATTTATTGAACCATGCGTAAAACCACATAATATTTCCGAAGAGTAGGTAAATTTATAAAACAAGCAGCAAACTTTAGAAAATTATGTCATCATGCCATTGCAAATCTCTACAATAGGATTCAAATGCATATATGTTTGCGATCAGTAATATAGTTTTGATGTAGGTAACAAGAAAACTGATCCATTTAAAGTCTTTGTCAAATGATTGAGAAACAAAAAATAACTGTTCATTCGATAAGTAGATATGTATGATAAAAAAATGTAGATATGTTTGATATTTTCATTTTTTCAAGGCTCCAAGGCCTACGTAGCTGTATGACAATATCAATCTTACCGGATGCCTTAGAAGAAATGCCTCAATCCTAGCCTCATTTTCTGCAGGATCGATGGAGCAGGTGCTGTAAACAAGAACCCCGCCGGGCTTTACCAACCTGCTTATGCAACGCAAGAGATAAGATCCCAGTTTAACAAGTTTCAGAGCAAACTAGCAACAGTTTAACCTTTATGCTTTCATCAGAAGCAAATTTCAGTTGTCAAACAGTCCTTATTTGCATATACTAAAATGTGATTACATTACTACAGAGAGTTCAAGTACCATCTCTAATGTCCCTTTGGGACAAAACTATAAGGCTATGGATTTTTTAATCATGGCCAAAAATTATTATTTCATTTAAAAATATATAAAAATATTTTATATCTCATCCTAAACAAACTCCAATATTAAAACATCACATTATTTCACATCTTTTATAATTCTCAATAAATTAAATTATACTTCACATCTTAGTAACATAACTAACTTTATTTCACATCATGTACACATCACAAAAAAAAGAAAATATTTACACGTGAGTTTGACATTGCATCATAGCCGTACACGTGGCAACCAACATAACATAGGATCCGTAGTTTTGAAACATTTTAAGATTGAACCAACCAACCTTGTGGACACAAGGTTCAAAGGTCGAGGATCAACATCTATAGACAATGTTATCCTATAGTAGAACGAAATTATTTTCTTCCAAAGGGAATTCATAAAGACAACTGTACTATATCAAAGCTACTTATAATTGAATGCCATGTCAGCATCCTTCCTCCAAGTTCGACTGGTTAGTGCACTACAAGTAACAATCATGGCCATCCAAATCAAAATTGCGGCGTTAAATGACTGGTTTGCAATAGCCAGTTCATCGGCTTTCAATGATTGAACCACCTGGAATGCCACATGTCCATTTCTTGACACAAAACGGTAGCACCGATGATTAGGAATCAAAAATAACTGATTGTTTCAAAGAGAGATACTTTCTAGAATGCAGTGCAATTATCTAGACTCAGACGTAAAAATATCAGAGAATCAAGGACTATGCTATAATATTCCGAGTATAGTTAGAGGCATTGGAGGCGAGAGGGCGCAGATGCAAATTAATCCCGCAAGATCATTATCAAATCCAATGGTAGAGAGCATGCAGATGCAGATCCCAATGGACCTAGGCACACTATGGCCTTAACAGGTCATCTTATTCTTCTCCCTAACCGCAAATGCCCGCCAGCGGATCCATGTGGATTCCGGTGATCTAGTCGGCAATTTGTGCCAACCTTGGTTCTACAGCTTCAGGGTAGCAAAGACTCAGGTGAATTCGGATTAGCTTAGCACAATGTCGATCTTCGGGACAGGCAACTAGTGGCCCATTGGAGGTTGGCCAGCAGTGGATCTAGGGTTTTCTAGAGTTTGAGGGCAATTCAAGACACAAAAACCATCAAGCGACCAAGGTGAACCTATATAAGATTTAAACGTAGTTGGAGGTGGTTTGGTTTGCTCGCCCACACAATCCACTAAATGCGACCTTGTTGGCATTGAGGGATTAAGAAACCCAAAGCTTTCCTGGGCAAGGAGTTAGTTGATTACAATTAACTCACCTCCAAGTGAAGCCATCTGGATCAAAACTCCTCGCTAATTCAACAGCAATGGCTAGATTTAGAGGGGTAGCGCACTCAAGCAAGGCTAGGAAAAGGGAGCCTATTCAAATCTCCTTTGGGTTTCATGAAGCTGGCGGAGTGCTTTGCTAGCCATGATATGCCCTGATTGTGCAGATCTAAGTGTAGAAGTGAAATAGCTAAAATCTAGGAATTGTGACTTCAGTTGATTAAGGGAGGACACCTCTTTGTTTTGGATTGGATTGGAAAGTAAATTGAAGATCTCCTTTGATCTGAGAGGATTGTTGCTAGCAAGATTTGCATGCATCTATCGTCACTTGAGAAGGTTCATAGGGAAATCCTCTAATGAAGAGAACTCTGACACCACCCTCAGGGATGGTTAGGCACTTTCAGGAGATCTCGTGGGCTGTAGAATCTTTAGATGAAGGAAATCTGATCTCTCCAATGAGAAAGGAGCTCCACCTTTGATCTGGCTAAAGGAGAGCTTGCAGTAGCTTGTAATTGGGCTGGACTTGGTTTCTTGTGCAAGAGAAGGCTAAGAGCAGTTTGGTAACCTGACAGCCTTCCTCAGCTTCTCCTTAAACTCTCCAAAAAGCAGCTTATTTATAGGCATTCACTAGCAGTATTCTCCTTTGCCAATGACACTAATTTGGCCACCAATCAATTGCTTAGCCACTAAGCTTTAGATTAAACACACTAATTGGATAGCTTAGGTACAAACGATGGTGATTAGATCTTGTTGGAGCCAGCTGGCTCTAACAGTCTGCCACGGTGTTGGACGTCCCATGATTGGTGCTAGACAGGTAGGATTACTCCCCATGTCACATATGTGCTTCTTTGAGCTCATGTGGAGCTCTATAGTAGCAGGTTCAACTGCATCTTCCTCGCGTCTGGCAGCCTGATGCAGTGCAAATGGTGGCCCACAATAGTATATGCAAAGATGCAGTCTAGGTTAGCTGAGTTAGCTGATTCTGGCTGACCATGAATTAAAGCTTGAAATTGACAATTTGGATTTAGGACATGCCTAATTAGGCTTTGAGGGTTTAATTTGGGTGAATTGAGTTGACCTTTAATCAAACTTCAGTCAATTAACAAGTTATTTGCCAATTATTTAGTCAATTCAAGTCCCACAACAAAATTTTCCAAGGACTTTTATTGACCTCAGGAAGATGCACATTTCCACCAAATTTAAGTCAATTTTAAGTTGATTTAGTTGGTCAATTGAATGACCAAAATTTTAAGATAATCAGTTGAAATTTTCTCAGCATTCCTATGTCTAATTTGATGAAATTAGGGATCAAATCAACCTAATATTTATACCACCATGCTCCATATATTTTCCTTGATTTTTGGAGAATTTCAGTAATTATTTTAGGGTTTTTTATAAATTTACTCCATTTGTCAGCCTTTAAAATGGATTTAATAATTCCAAAAATTATTAATTTCATCAAATTAATTTTAGTTTGACATTTCCTCAAGTTCAAATTAATTAAAATATCACTGTATCTATTTTTTCCACTTATGCAGATTTTATCGTGAGCCACAATCTTCCAACATCATTCAACCGGATAACCACACAAAAAACCGCACCTCCCTAAATAAATAAATAAATACCAATCCATGCTTGCAAGAAAACTGCCACCTGGAACAACCCCTGCCTCTCTCTCTTAAATAGACCTCTAGCATTTAGATCAAGTTTGAAATCTTCTGCAAAGAACCAAGTCAAGACTAGGATACCTCTAAGCTTTTCACGAATAGCTCCAGTGGTCGATATATTGAAAAAGTAATTGTAGTTTAGGAGGGCAAGATCTTAAACTTTGATATGATGAATATAATACTATAAATGAACAAAACAGAACTAAGTAGTGGTCTATTCAAGTTCAAGTTCATTTATTAAAATCAAGCTCGATTTGGGGATCAAGCTTGTTTTAAGTATGTTTGAACTTGGTTCACAAACATAAAAGCATGTTTAGGCATGGTTCATGCTAGGCTCACAAATAAGCTCACTAATTCATTCGCAATCAAGCCATTACATTTGAGTTCACGAATAAGAGAACTAGAAACAAGCTCTTATCAAAGATATTGATGTGTTCATGAATAGGCTCATCATCATGCTAAATCAAAATTTATGCTTTTTTTTTCTAACAAATAAACAAGGCATACTTACCATAAAAAAGATAAACAAGACATACTAAAATTTCTAAATAAACCATTAATTGAACTTTAAAAGAATATTATATCGAGACTTATAATCGATCGTTTTCAAGAACTTTATATGAATAATTCACGAATATTAATGAAACGAATGTAATTATGTTCAGAGTTGTTCGTTTACCAATCGGACTTTTAAAATTATGTTCAAGATTATTCGTTAATATTGACGAACCGAACGTGAACAAGCTCATATTGAATTGAGCATCGAGCTGTTCAATGACTGCTTGGTTCATTTACAGCTCTAGATGAATAGACTTCATGTATCAGTCTAAAAGGCAATAAATTTCTCAGACAATTTATTGGATCTTTGGATATCACGAAAACTCACGAAGCAGCAGCATCAAGAAGTTCATCTTGTAGTTCCTTCAACTCCATCAAATCTTCCAGTCTTCTATTCCACCTCAAATCCGCTTTCTTATACAGAAAGGATCAAAAGTTCAAGTTAAAAAGGGAAAAGAAAAAAAATGACCAAACTGCGAGACTCAATTAAACATTTCCAATAAATCTACCAAACTAGGGACTATATAAAAGTAAATATAAAACAAAAAAAAGAAAAACAAAATAACATGACAATCTCATAATGTTAAATATAGAAAACCTTCTTTTGGGAAACCAAAGCTATTAAAGTTTATCACAATTCTAAAATTCGACATTATGTACTTAATTCACCAAAGCCAAAGAAATTTAAAAGTGTAAATGGAACTTGTTGTTATCCTTTTAAATAGTGTTCATAATGCAACATGTAGAACAATAATTGAGCACATAATGTGTAACTTCAAAGAAGATGAAATTAATTATTACAAACTAATGACATAAAATCAGGTAACACTTGACTATCATAATTCTCTCTCTCTATATGTATATAACCAATAATAAAAAGCAATGATATAAAAGAAGAGTTCACTTACATAACAAAAGCTAGATAACTAAGTGGTGGGGGCCTGATAGCATATCTACACTTGTTCCTATATTTTCTTGATACTTAATTATTCCTTTTATTTATTTTATTTGTTAAAAAAATTCTTTTACTCGAGCCTAAATGTCTATCCCTTTCCCTCTCTCTTCCCCTCTCTCCCTCTCTGCTTTTGTAACAGCTCCGCCCACTTATGCTCATCACACAAGCGGCACCCACAACTGTTCTCCTTTGAATCCTAGTGCGTCGCTTGCTTGCCACTGACAACTTCACTGAGAAGTGAGACAATAGGAGTTGTGACCTCACACTTCTACATGTTCACAACCACGTGACGACAACTAGCTCTCGCTCATCCATCCCAACTTGGAGCCCGAACAGCCCTACTTAAGCGGCATCAACCCCGCACGTCCCAACCATTTGTTGTGAGCTAATCATGGCCTCACATGGTCTCACCCATGTGAACCCTTGTTGGCTCGTCTGTGAAGTCCCAGTGCAACCTCACACATGCTTGCCCATCCTCCTTCATGTGAGTTTTAGGTTCACTCGACTTGAGCTTGGTGTCTTCTATACTACACCCATCAATCCCCTTCTAGTTGGCTTGCGTTGAATGGCCCAAGTCGACTCAGATTTTTATTTAATATTTTTGATTTGAGGTATAATCTCCTATCTAACCTAATTAATTGCAGATTCTCTTTTTTTTTTAGAATAATTGCATATTTTTAAGTTCATAAAAAAATTATTTCCGCAAGCTGCTTTTTTTACCTGGCTCTAATTGAGTGATCTAATATTATGCTTGAGAGAAATTACTATTGGTATTTACTTTAGGAAACGACCAAATTATTGCTTAAACTTTGGATTTGATTTATTGATTTTAAATTGATATGTTCTAATCAAATTGATAAATTCTTATTTATTATAACCAAATTTAATTTAAATTTTAAAATAGTTAATTTGAGAGATTTGAAAATTTTATTTACAATATAAAAGAGGACTATTAGAGGATTGACTGGTCCTTTTTGCGTTTTTCAGAACAGACCAAAACAGTCGGAAAGACGGAGGAGAAAAACTCCTCTTTTAGGCCTAGATTTCTTCCTTCGCCGCCTTAGTAAAGGATTGCCTGACTTTTTAAATAAAGGGGTTTGCGCAAAGTGAAAATAAATCTTCCTGCCCCTCCAGCTCCCATTTCCTGGTGTGAAGTCCTTTGGGTGGTCCCACTTTGAGGTAGTCTGGACAAAGCGATGAAGGATTCCACTAGAAAATAGGAAATCGGTTAGGACAGTTAGGTTTAGGCTTTTAAGGAGATTCAAAATACTTTATTTTAGAAAATAGCTTGCCCTTAAATTAATTTTAAATTGTGCTAGTTTAAGATTTCAAATATTATTCCTATTTGTCTTACATCAAATTGGTATCTAAGAACAATTCAGGATAGGATAACTTGTTAAGTACTTAATTATTGCATATTATCTAGTAAATAGCATCAGATATCATTTGTTATCTAAGTTAATCATATTACACATCAAACCTCTAACATACACCTGCATTTCTATGGGTAGCTTGTAAAAGGACTTCTTGAATGAGATCATGTCTAAAATAGAGTATCTAGATTGCAAAATGACTTCTACGACATAGATGAATACTAGTCTAAACGCAACACCATATTATGTGATTAAGAAGATTGAACGAGAACGAGATAAGAAGTATTTTAGAATGAAATCACCAGAAATCTTCATTCTATTTAAGTGGTGCATTGGATCAAAATGCATATCCAGAATATGAAACATGCATGGATTTCTATTTTGAGTGGTGTAACTTCTCAAAATTAAGGAATGTTAGGTTTGCAAAATTAAAAATCATGATGCAAGCCTAGATCTAAGTCAACCATGTTCAATGTTTCCTAGAACATCAAAGACTAGGATCAACAAAGACTTGGAATGAACTTAAATTAAAACTGTAGGAGAAATATGTCCTTACCTCAAAGAGAGTCATACAAGTATCAAAAAGGACCATTGTTGTTTGACCCACCCGTAGAAAGGTGATCCATCAACTCTCACCATCTCTTAAAAGCTAGGTCACCTTCCGTAGACAAAGACATCACAAGGTGTCTTGTTGTTGTCCAAATTACTACCGCTATTCCACCATTAAAAAGGGATAACAGTGTCATATAAACATATCCGCTATCACTATCAATGGACTTTGTTAAAGTAGAAATTTGAGAGTCTTGCAAGAAGGCGATGCTACGTATGAACTGTAAATAACACAAAAAGAGCATGGGAGGAGAAAATATGAAAGAGAAATGTAATAGTACACAAGTGTTTAGATAGTTCGGAGAAATTCACCTACTTCCACTATCAAAGAAAAAGCCAACACGGGGTTAGCACAAAGCTGTAGAAGAAAGGTTGAAGGAGAGGATAGATCAAAGATCCAACAGCCCCTACCCCCAACTTAAGTCTCAGTATTTATAGCCTTAGTAGGGTGATTGGGAGAAAAACTCCTTCACAAAATTAGGCTGCATGGAATTAGCTGTCTTCCCAAATGGCTTAGTTGTGCCACATGGAACCCCTAATGTGTACGTCAGGCGGAGTGGTCAACACGCATTTAGAAGACTAGTCAGTAAGAGAGATGAAGCCATTGCAACCCCTTCCCTGTGCTGGTCGTACATGCCCTACCATAGTCCAACAGTCAATGTTGACATGACATCTAGGATAAGTGGAGCAAGCTGGTTATGAGGTCACTAAGGAATGGTTGAGACGGAACTAGTAGCTGAAACGTGCCATATCATCCTAGAAGCAATGGACTGGGACCCATTGAGATGAGGCGACCACACACGAAGCATGAACTTGGGCCGTGGAGAAAGCCACCAAAGGGAATGCATGGTAGGCTAAAATAGATGACAGACCATTGCTAGTAAAGTAGGAATAATGGCACCCAAGATAATATTGTTTGACTATGGCAATTGGCTTGTGGCCTGATCTTAGATTGGCTCAGACTTTGGAGGACCTAGGCTACTCCTGTGATTGTCATACGGATGGTTGTAATGCTTTTGAAAGTTCCCACGTAAACATCCAACAGAGATGAGGAGGAGCACAAGGCTTTTAACAAAGCTTTGCACTTGAGACAAGCCCTGGGAGACCATGAGAAATCAGCTAACTACTTACACTTGATGGGATTGAGTTTTTCTCACTCTAGGGGAGTTAGTGGGGACACCTGATAGCATGCTTACACTTATTTCTATATTTTCTTGACGCAGATCGGAGATCCTCACATTGGTCGTTTGTTATTTTCATATCTATTTAACCTGATTTGGTGAAGATTTAAAGCTTAACGAGTGATCTTAGTTACTTAGACTTAGATAAAAATTTGGTAACTGATAGAACGCAATGGAAACAAAGAATTCATATAGCCGACCCCACCTAGTGGGATTAAGGCTTGGTTGTTGTTGTTGTTGTTGGTGGTGAAGATTTAAAGCTGATTTGAGATATGACTCACTATATTTGAACGGACCTTATCTTTATTGTAATAGGGCATAGTCAATATTTGTTTAGGAAATATTTAGCATTTTTACTTTATGCATTTATTTTGTATTTTTTTTATTTCATGCAATGGGATCTCTATGAATAAGGGTCGCCTGGAATTGTAACTATCAGTCTTCACTATATTTGAACGGACCTTATCTTTATTGTAATAGGGCATAGTCAATATTTGTATCACGAAATGAAATTTAGAATTCTTAGTTTCAGCCTAGATTTGGGATAGAGAATTAATACTTGAATAGGAAAGGATATAGGTTGACTTTTAGTGAAAATCTTTCAATAGCCTAGTTATCCCGTGATCTAATTTAATTTAAATTTCAAAATACATTATTCGCAGGATTTGAAAATCATGTTTATCATATAATTTAGTTTAGAAAATATTTTGAGCTTAAATTAATAAATCGGCATTTTAAATAGTGTTGATCAAAAAATTTATACATCATTCCAATTTATCCTGCATCACTAACTTGGAGAAGAACTTCCATAAGACATTTGATAAAAGAATGGTGAGCTAAACAGAGTTTATAAAGCAACAATTAAACGATGTTTAATTTATAAGTGAGATGGTAAACATATAAAGAAATAGCTAATCAATGTAGAGTTGAAATAAAATATTACTAGTTGCATAGTTAAAAGTACTAATATTGCAATACTTTGTAGAAGAGTTATGATAATAGGTGAACCTTAATATTATGAACATTCTATTTGATCCAGAAAAACTTTTATCTTGACATACCAACTCTTGTGAAATGTGCTAAGATTGTTGAGGATATAATCAATTGTACAACTGAAAAAACAGAACTCCCTAATTAAGATAGTACCTTGGAAAGGACACCCAGTCCAGAACAAGGAGCGTCTAGCAAAACTTTATCAGCCTTCATAGGATAATTTACCTATAGGTAGGACAAACAATATGGTCATCCAAACCTAATCATAAAGAGAGAATGTGATTAACTACATAAGCTTTCACACCGAACACCGTTAAGCAATTGCTGGCATGCACCTGTATTTAAATAAGCAAGAGGTTACAACTTCAATCAAAAGCTTACAAACACAAAATCACAAGTTACATGACACATAAAACTCAAAAGTTTGACATGTGAAGTACCAGAGCTAGTAACAGTGAATGAATCATAATAATTTTAACTACAGTTGTGTTTTTTTAAAACCCAGTTTATTCTATAGTTTGATCTGACTGCTCACTAGCTCTGGTGGCTATAAACCCATCACTTACGTAATTGTAGTTGCTTACTTCCTTCTTTGGCAACCTCCAAGGATGACAACAATGAAATAGCCTGCCTTTCCAGTTCAGCAGGTCACACAAAACCTGTAGAACTTCCTCACCTTATATGTCATGTTTGCTTGTTGCTATAGCTACAACAACCATGTCCAAGAGAACCGAGGGTAATCACTAGATTATAATTCAAGTAATCTAAAACTCTACACGAGTGCATGAGTTCTCCCTTAAAAGCCTTAGAACGTCTTTGGGAGAACCAACAACAATAACAACCAATCATTAATCCAACTAGGTCGGATTAGCTACTCTTTAACCGGTTAATCACTAACAGCTAATGTGATGCTAGTGACCAAAAATGGTGTGGAGTAGCCCATAGCAACCTGGTCAGATGAGAGCAGAGAGTAGAGAAACTCCTAGCAAGCTTCTAAGATGATAGAGAACCAGAGATGCTTGGCAAGCTATTAGGTCAAAGAGAAAGGCACAGGAATAAATCATTCCACATTGAAAAGGGAGGCGAGTTCCTAAGCTATATAGTTAATAACATGAACTTAAGATATAGAGGTGCCTTTTGGGGGGCAAAATTATAAGGCCAACGATGGAAACTCAATGATTAAGCATTCTTGATCTGGAGCAACACCGAGATGAGTGACTTCCTGGGAAGTACCTCAAGTCGTGCAACTCCTTGAAGCCAAAACGAACAATACTTCTACATCTGAGTTATGGAAGAAGGTAAAACGGATAATTTGCTTGTATGTGCATGTATGCTTGGAGAAGAGAAGATGGGAAAAGAATCAAAGTAACTTCAATTTCTTACGAAGCTCAACCCATCTCCAACATCTTCTCCAGCTTTGGGCCATGTATGGGAGGATTTGAAAAAGGAATTGAATAGAACCTGAAATAAACTCATTGCATGGAAAACACTCGGTAGGCATCGTCTTTTACTTGCACTATAAACCAAAACACTAACAAGCGATATCCTATTTTCAGTATAATATAGTGATTGCATGTTTGGCAATATGGCATGTTAGAAAATTCTGATTTCATTGGAATGCTTGTCATATGTGGCTGCATGTTGAGTCTAGAGGGGTAATGGAGGATCGTTCTTGATTTGGAACAGTATTCAAGTCAAGCTTGGACCTTTTGTTTAATTATTAATTCCTTACTATGGTGATTACGTATGCATGTGTTGAGTTTTACCTTAGTGAAAATAAAATTGCTATATCTGAATATTGTCCCTCCTAAAGGTGAGTTCCTATTTGCTTAACCAATGTTGTTACTTGTTAGTATCACTGTTTTACCATTAACTGTAATAACTATGTCTTGCACTTGTTATTTCACTTGATAGATGAATTAAATGTTGACAAACTAATGAATTTACTTGATTAAGATCATACCGCTTGGACGCAATGAGTTAATAGTTCTTGTAATATTATGAGTTGTTGGCTCACAAGAAGTGGATGACCTAAATAGTAGAGAAAACTCAGAATAATTTGAGTAGTCATCTGGACGAATTGTCTGGTGGGCAGATCAAGTAGCCGAAAATTTACATGATTGTAAGATCCAAAAATCGGATAGTCCAATCAATTCATTAGTCCGTGAGTGTGTTAAACCCACTGGACCATTTAACAGAAGACCCAAACTCACCACCTCCTACAGGTCTCATTGTCACACACGCCCAAGCTCACTCCTCACCAACATCATCCATGACTCTTTCCTTCTCATATGAATCACCTTTCTCCCTCAAATTTCATAAAAATCCTCTAAGATAATAAAATAAATAAACTTAACCTATTTCAATTTAATTCTCTTCCTGCTAAATATGCAACATTCTCCCCCCAACAACTCCTTGGTCTTCTCCCCACTATCCGCTTATAGAGAAAAGCAAATGAGAGAGAAAATTTTCTCTATTAATCCTAGTAAGCTCATCAAAGGAGATGAGTAACGATAACAAGAATTATCTAGAGAGAGAGAGAGATTGGCAAAATTATACCTCAGTCTAACATTGTTCTCAATCTTGCATCCAGGTCAAACCATTATTATCAGATTCAAATAAAGTCATTTTTAGTTTTAAATATTCATTTCAATTCGATTTCAACCTAAACTTATATTTAATCTAAAATTAACATAATTAAGCTATTTGTAAGTTAGATAAAAATACAACATACCATTAATCTTGCTTAATTAGTAACAAAATCAAGTAATTATCTACAATTAAATATTAGGATGTTACAGCCACTGAGAGTTCACGAACATATGAGCATCTCCTCTACATGTAATCATGTAGGTCGGACCACTCCAAGTGAAGAAGACCTTGCATTCCCACTCATGATGAGATGTAACCATATCACCCATCATGTCACTAAACACTGGAAAAAGACTATCATGTTCTTATATCAGAAGCCCCAGAAATCACAGCGGATGAATTTGAGGTCATGAGCTTTGGTGAGCTAACACATTCAAGTGAAATACAATAGGAGTCATACTTGCTCTAAGGTGGGATCATGGGTGTGGGGTGTTTATGCTCTAGAAATAGGATGAGAATCTAGTCCAAAATAGGAAACATATCTCTCTTGATGGAGCTCACATAAGAAGGGGTACTAGAAACATGACTATAATCACAGTCCCTATAAACTTGATCAGAAAATTGAACCCATCTCTCATACAAAAACACTTCCTAGTTGGCATTGTTATGATTTGGCAAAATTCGGACCTAAGAATGACAAAGGAAGAGTGGCTGCTAGTTGCATGGGCTAAAACATAGACTTGAATGCAATGCTGAGGACCTAGATGTAATGTAGACTGATGTTGAATGAATGTTATGGACTGAGATGCAATGCAGGAGGACCTAACTGTGATGCAAACAAAATTGAGACCAAATTGTCTACGGAATTACAGAATACTATAGCAGAAGTGAGAAATTGTATGCAGAATAGGAGAACAATTCTGTAATTGCAAAATTATCCAACAAAGAGCAGAAATATCATATATTTTGTAGAAATTATAGAACAGTCTCTGGAATTTGCAGAATTAATTCCAGAAATTGCAGAAACAACCCTAAAATTTGCAGAAAATTTTTAAATTGTTGGAATTAACCAAAAGAAACCTAAAAATGACTAAAAGAAGATCGATTAGGGTTGGGAAACCCTAACATAACTTGCATTGATAGCAACTTGACTTAGAGTGAATTGGAGGAGGAGATTTAATGATCTAAATGCCCAAATGAAAGCATTTCATCGAACACTTGGGGCCTATTTGTTTGTAGGGTTAAATTTAGCAAGATTAAAATTAAACTTGGATAGAGATATTTTTTTATTAAAAATTGTGAATGATGTGAAATAAAGTTAGTTATTATGTTGGGATATGTGAGGGATATGAAATAAATTTAATTATTATGTTGGAATATGTGAGGGATGTGAAATAAAGTTAGTTATTATGTTGAGATATGTGAGGGATGTGATATAGGTTAGTTACTATTTTAGTTACTCTTATTCAAAGTGAACATTAAGGCCTCCTTTGGTTCGAGCTTTTTTTTTGACAAGAGAAAATTATTTTATTTTTTAAGTTTAATGAGAGTGAAATTTATTTTAATATTAGAAAGTGTGTAAAATGTGAAATACTTTCAATTCTAATATTCGTATTTGTGTTGATTGTGAAATAAAGTTGATTTTTATAATTGAAATTTGTGTTGGTAAAAAAAATTGACTCGAACCAAATGAGGCCTAAATTTACATTTCAAATCTCTTCAATGCTGGCAACGTTTGTTCTCAAATTCTCATCTTGATCCTATGAGACTTCAGTGTTACTCACAAATTGTTTATATTTAAAAAATTAAGTTTGTACTATATTTTATATATTTTTTTAAGTATGAATTGTTAATTTTATTTTTATTATATTTGGGGTGCCATGCTGTATCCGTGTCCTATATTTTGAAAATTATCGTATTGTCGTGTCTTATCATGTCATGTTCCTGCGTCCTCGTGTTGTATCTGTGCTTCATAATTCTACAGCCTTAGGTTTGTTCTTGGTCACATGCTGGTTGCAAATTATGGGTTTGTCTTGGTCCTCTTTTCAAGTTTTATTCATCTGTCGAATATTCAAATAAAACATTTTTAATATTAAATTTTATGTGTGATGTGATATACCTGGTTAAAATTAAACCAGATTAATTTCCAACAGTCAAACAAACGGGACCTTGGTGTGTAAGCTAAATGATGCAAAATGAAAACTAAACCCAAATACCTATGGATGTATTGGGCAGAAACACATAATATGCAACTAAACTAGTAAAACTTCACATGGAGATTGCAATAAAGATTAAGCTTCAAATTATTTAGTTTATTACATCTATAGCCAAACATAAAGAGAACATACAATTTAGGTTTCAATTTAGGGTTTAGGTTTCAAATTAGCAAAGAATCGAATGGATTTTTAGATCTAATTGAACCATGAAATAGTCCTACTCAAGAACACAATCTTATGAATATCTAAACACAAAAAGAAAGAAAAATAAATGAATTTATGAATAACAAGTAAAAGAAAAAAATAAAAGAACATCATAGCCATATGGTAGAACAAGAAAGCAAGTAGAGGGAAGAAAAACTAGATGCAAATAAGGGCGAAACATCTAGCTATGCCTAAGGCAATACATCCGATAACCCATGATGAGATCAGTATCATGTAAATCAGAGCTGCACAAGATCCACTACACTGACATCGCGTTGATCAAGAACTCCATGCAGCAAATTTGATGGCAGGTGGCAGCAATGGGGGCAGCACGAGGGGTGGCGGCTGCACTCCACTTAAACATCACATCTAGGAAACAGCGGTGACGGCAACCAGTGATCGGCGGCCGCGATGAACATGGCAGACGACCTAAGGTAGGAGACTCGCTCTCCGCTCTAATATCCAATTATGAACAAAATTATGGCAGGGTTTCTTCATAAGTATATAAAAAATTGCTTCCAATCTCATTCATCAAAGCTAAACTAACTTAATCCATATCCTTTAATCAAGATTGCCATAAAGTTGGATCTAAATTGATCCAATGGAGGAGAGATTTATAAGAGAAACTTGGGCCATTTTTAGGCCCAAAAGCTCAAAATTCCAAAATAAGTCCAAAATACATCTCACTCATATAAAACTCAATAGTAAGTTATCATCTCTCCCTCAAGCCCATGAATACAAAATACCCTCCTCACACAAAAAATATAATATAAAAAAATTTCTCTAAGTGCCAACATGAAATAAAAGGTTGGTATAAATGTAAAATAAAATGCAAGCAAATAGAGCAATATAAATAAGATGATGAAAATCATCATCGAATTAGGAATGAAGTTGTCATCAGAATCGGTACTGGGATTGCTCTGCATCACTCACTCTTCTAGTAATGCAGAGAGGTACTCAAAATTACAACAAATAAAATTAACTTAAATTTACTATGGTGTTACAATAAATGCTCAGTTAAAGTAATGTTTCACCTTCAAAATAAGCAATAGTAAGTAAATGTAGGGATGCGCAAATGAATGTATAGATGTACGTAGAAGGGATTCCTTTTTACTCAATAGAGGATGTACTGTGTGGAAACAATAACTAATAATATGTGGTCTTATATTATTTTTTTACTTGGACTAAAAATTAATTTATTAAATTAGCTAATTTAAAAAAATAAAAGTCAAATTTTCAGTAACAAGAAATTACCCTCGTAGGGAGGTTTTAGCTACCATTTTTGCACAATCTACTCCTTGTTGAGGAACTTCGCTAACAAAAGGCTAGCATCACAATCTACTTTTATCAAAAATAACTGTGGGCTTACAACGGAGACGATGACTACACATTGTGACTACTGCAATGTCTCTAATGATGATGCAGATGAAGATTTGAACAAGCAAACGGATTGCACTATGAATTAATGGAGGCAATAGTATCCAGGATAGCAATGAAAAAATAGTCTATCTGTAAGCGAACAATGGATAGTTGTGCTCAAGGATTGACAATAGAGGTAGTCAGGAACATCATAGAGGATAGCTTGTTAAAAGCTAATTCACTAAATATTGTTTAGAATGTACATAAGAAGTATTTAGAGTAATAACTTGTACAGATACCATGTAAGAAAAATATAAAGATTCATATTAAATAATATAAATGACGAATATTTTAAAATTAAAGAAAAAGGTGTAAAAGGGGTAGAGCTCATTGATAAATAGGGCGTTGCTCCCCTCATTTACGTAATTCAAGTACTTGAGTAAGTAAAAGCTTTTTGTGTGAAAGAACTTTCCACTTCTTCGAAAATATAGAAATTAGTATTAAATAGCATACATTTGGAACATTCTAGAATTAAGGAGATGATGTAAAGGAGGTGAAGGTCACCTATGTGTAAGGGTGACAATCCCCTTATTTGTGTAATTCAAGCATTTAAGTTAAAGCTTTTATGAGAAAGAGCCCTCTCTTCACTTATTCAACTTCCGACCCTTCCTTTGATCACTAAATTCTCTCATTATCTATTACTCTCATCCTCTAAAGTATTGGCCTTTTCAAATAACCAACAACGGTATTACAGCCAAGCTACAATAATAGGCACTATATTCTAACATTATGGCTACCTCGACCGCCTTCTCACCAATAGTCAGTTGTGCTGCCTCAACATTATCTACAATTGGCTTTGCCGCCTCAATACAAAATAAGGCTAGCTCTAGTGCATTTATGCATTCTGCTATTCCTATTTTAGTGGGAGATAATTATGATTTTTGAAAAATTAAAATGTAAATCATACTGCGCAAACATAAGTTATAGATAATTGCTACTAGAGATTTTCAAGGGCCTATTAATGAAAGCCAACTCTCTCCAAAAGAAATAGAGAAGCTTGAAGTCAATTAAATGAAGGATTTAAGGGCATCATGCATTATCCAACATGTTATAGCCATAAGCTATGAAGCATAGACACAATACAAGATACGAAACATGGTACAACACGAGCATGAAGATGCGACAAATTTTAAAAAATAGAATATGATACTTCTTGGACACGTTAAATAAATACAATTATGTATTTATTTAAAATTGAATAAAAATTAAAAAAATCATAAAATTGGTCAAATATATGTGACATTTTTCTCTCTTTTCAATAGTTCTTTTTTTAAAAAAAAAAAAATCAACCAAAAAATAATGCCTATAAATTTGTACACTACTATGTATGGCTAGAAAGTAGAAGCTGAACCATAAATCTAGAAGGTTAACATAACATTGAGACTGCTAACAGCTTCAAACAAGAGCCAGCTCAAAAAAAAAAAAAAAAAAAAAAAAAAAAAAAACATTACCTACTGGCATGGGCAAAAATGCAGCACATGTCACATTCTACTGCATATATAAAACCATTATATTTGAAACTAAGCATTTTCCTTCACTGCTTCATTGATTTCATTGATATGATCCCACAGAACTTCCCACTGATCCAAGGGAAGAGAGATGCCTTTCTTCCCTGGGAGCTCCTTCCCATCCTTAACGTAGAACTCCCTGATATCCACCACCACCTTCCCGTGCCAGTTCCGTACCGCGACCCTTCGGTTCTTCGACAGCTCGCAGACGACAATGTCACCGCTGCCATCATCAGAATCCGTCTTGACGAACTTCGACAACTCGCAAACGACGACGATGTCACCTTTTCAATAGTTTTTCTTCATATATTTTCATAAACACTTAAAAGATTAATTAACTAGTCAATTTAAAAGCATTAAGATAGATAATTGTTAACTTAATCAAAACAATTAACAAGTTATAAATAATTAAATACATTTTACAAAAAATAAATCATTTTGCTTTAAATTTTTCTACAAATATTATGCAAATGTAAAGCTATATATAAAATTTATATGCTCAAAAAATTATATTATGAATTATATTAAAAATTATAACATAAATATATATAAGTAACCAATCGAATATAAAAAATAAATAAGATGAATAGAAGATATCTTTATTATTTAAACATAATGATACATACAAGCATACATGCTTTAGTATACAAATAAATTATCCAAAAAAATAAAAATAAACAAGCATATAAAGTAAATTATTGATAAAATAAATAAAATTAAAAAAAGAATAAACCTAATAAAATATTCTCTTAAAGTGTCACGAAAGTGTCCCTTATTTGTCCAGATATGCCCAACATATTTTTAATATAAAAAAAAATTAAACACGAATTTTACTGTGTTCAACACATGCCCAAGAGTATCCATTGTGTATTGGTGTCAACAAGTGTCAACATGTGCCCAACACAGATACGGGACCTTGTTAGAATTGTCCGCACTTCATAGGTCGTAAGCATATTACCAAGGATCATGGGAGCAACCACGGCCAAGGATGCAAGGGAAATTTTACAAATACGATTTGAAGGAATTGCTAAGGTAAATAGTATCAAACTCCAATCTCTTTACAGAAAATTAAAGAATTTGAAGGTGATAGAAAAGGAAATAATGATACAATATTTCTCTAAAGACAAGTGACTAATCAAATGAAAATCTAAGCAGAAAATATAAATAATCAAAGGATACAAGAGAAAATAATAATTAGTTTACTAGAGGTCTGATTATATAGATGGCACAATAGAAGAATCAAAAGGATTTGAAAAGTAAACAATTCAACAATTAATGCTCCTTACAATCTCATAAGCAAAGAAAGCTAATGCACTCAGATAATGAAAATGCATTTCAAAAAAAATTAAGTTTTAGGCCTTAGAATACTTTGAAGATAAAAGATGGAGTGACTTTCCAAAATAAAGAAGGCACAAAGAAAAGGGAAGGACAAGAAGATAACATAAAATGTAGGAGGAGCTACATATAAAAAACTAGTACCGTAGACTTGAAAGTCCCATGCAAAATTTGTAGAAGAACTAACCAAAGTATGTTTGAGCGTAGATAGAAAGGCAAACCTCAGTGTCATCATTGCAGAAGGATTGGACATATAGAAAGAAAACGTAGATTAAGAGTTAACAATAATCAAGTAAATTTTCATTGAAAATAAAAAGAAATGGAAAAACATGTCTTATGCATTCCAAAGTGCATTAGAGGAGAGGAAAAATATTTGATATTTAGATAATGGTTGTAGTAAACATATGACAAGGAACAAGAGTATGTTTTTGGACATAAATGCTCAGTGACATCTTACGGTAAGAATGAGGAATGGAACAATAGTAGAAGCAAAAGGAAAGGGGACAATTGTAGCAGAAACAAAGGAGTGAAGTATACAAGAAATATTTTATTCGTGACCAAGTTGAGCATAATCTATTAAATGTTGACAATTATCTTTAATAAGAGAAATCAAGTGAAAGCAAAAACTGAGAAGGAAAGAAATAGAATTTCTCTTCTTGAATTAAAAACTCACCCACATCAAGCATTGTGCGTTTGTTTAGCAAGGTTAAAGTTAATTTTGTTAACTTTAACTTCGCATACCACATTATTTACAAATTGTTCACATTATACATATATTTTTAAATAAAAAATTAACTTTATTTTACATTCTGCACATGTACCAAAATAATAACTAATATATATCACATTCCACACACATCCCAACATAATAATCAACTTTATTTCACATCATACACAACATTCAATAAAAAATATCATCCTCCAAGTTTAACTTTAACTTTGATAAATTTAACCTTTGCAAACCAACTCACCTTGAAAGTGTGGAAGAAACATGGTTATAGCATAAAAAATATTGTCATCTGAATTTTCTAGGTCCAAAATTGTTTAAGGCAAAAAGGAATGGCGAATGGCCTCCTTGAAATTTCTAAAATTGTTGACGTATGTGAAAGGTTTTATGGGAAAACACAGACAATCTTTCCCAAAAGAAAGAACACAGAAAGCAAAAGCACCATAAGAACTAATACACAGATATTTGTAGTAAAATGAGGACCCCATCTATTAATGGGAACATGTATTTTTCTCATATTTATTGTTGACTATACAGGGATGCCTTGGGTACATTTCTTGAAAGAAAAATCAAAAGCTCTTAATATATTTAAGAAATTCAAAGCCTTTGTAGAATAACAAAGTGGATGAGCTCTAAAAATTTTAAGAAGCGATAGAGAAGGAAAAGATGCTTCAAAAGAATTCGACATATAATGTAAAAGTGAAGGTATACATAGGCAGTTACAACAGCTTATAACCCATAATAAATAGTGTAGCAGAAAGAAAAACTAGGAAAATTGTAGAGATAGCAAGATTGATGATGAAAGAAAAATTACTACTAAATGATTTTTGTTGAAATATACCAAATGATTTTTGGGGTGAGAATCTCAATATAAAAGTCTATATCCTTAAAAGGTGTCCAACAAAAGTATTAAAAGAAAAGGCACCATTTGAAGCTTGGACAAACTGGAAACCATCAGTTAGTCTTTCCAAAATTTTTTGGATGTTCATGCTATGTTCTTATTCCAGATGAAAGAAGTAAATTGGATGATAAAAGCAAAAAATGCATCTTTATTGGATATAGCACAAGCACAAAGGGATATAGGCAGTACAAGTTGCAACAAAGAAATTGAGTGAGGAAAAAAGTAGCATGGAATTTTAAAGAAGAAAGATCACAAGAAAAGACCAATGATAACACAACCATTATCTACTTTAACAACACCAAGAGAACATAGCATATCTCAGCAAACACTATCAACAAGTTCCAAGTTCAAGCACAAGTAAAGAAGAATCTTCATCAGAATCTCCTCCAAGAAGAGTAAGATTTCTTAGAGAGATGAAATATGCAACTTTGGTAACATGCAACTGGAAAGCAACTGGAGAACTTTGATGTAGCAATAAAAGAAGAAGTGGGTTAAGGCAACGGAAGACGAAATCAAAATAATAGAAAAGAATCAAATATAAAGTAAAGTGGGTACATAAGATCAACCTAAATCTAGATTGATCCATCCAGAAACAAAAGGCCAAACTTATTACAAAGGGTTTCACACCAAATCTATGTATTGATTTCTATGAAATATTGGCTCCAATTGCAAGACTAGAAAAATCACATTGGTAACACAAAAGGAATGGAAAATTTACCAATTGTCCGTAAAATTCGCATTAGGAATGGTGTTCTTGAATAAAAAATTTACATGGAACAACTACAACGATTTGAACTGAAGGGGTAAAAAAGCAAATTTTATAAATTAAAAAAAGCTTTGTAAGTACTTAAACAAGCTCTTCAAGCTTGGTATGGTGAAATTGATAAGTACTTCATCTAATCAGAATTCACAAGAAGCAAAAGTGAAGTTGCTCTTTATACAATAAGAAAAGGTAAAGATATACTCATAATCTCCTTATATGTCGATGTGGAAGCAATGATGAAATGCTTAACAACTTCAATGCAGACATATGTAGTCAAAAATAAAAAGTCAAATTAAACAAGAATCCTTGGGATAAACATTTGTTATTGCTTCATGAAAACTACTAAACATTTGCAACACGTTAGCAATAGCTTTAGTGCATCAATAGCTTATGAATTACGTTAAGAACAATTAACTCACAGGAAATAAACGGATGTCAGCATGAATAGTGTTGATAATATCATCCAAATTCTGTAGCCTGGATGCTTCTTTGAGAACTCTCAAACGACCTTTATTTATGTCAACTGCCCATATTGTACCTGCCAATCCATAGCATGCATAATTAGCCCTAATCTTCCATAATATGGCATGTTACTTATAAGCTTGGAATGGTGTTGCGATGCAAATTTTAATCAGCAGTATTAGCTAAAAAAATTATTACATTTAAATGCAAAATATTTTCTAAAATATAATATTATGATAATGAAAAAATTTTGATCTCACATACTACTTTTTTTTTATAATAACTATTTTAAAATTTTAATTAAATAGGATCGGTCACAATTAAAAATTTATCAACTTAAATTAGGGCATCAATCCATTAAATTGGATTTAAGGTTTCAGAATTAAATTGGGATTTCATCAAACTAAATAGATCAACAATAATTTTTCTTAGATGAAACTATGATCACATAAATAGAATCAAATAAAATAATCCAAGTCATACAATGCAATTTCATTTGAATAAAAAGATCAATACCTAGGTTCAAAGAGATATAATATCACAGTTGAAAAAAGCGAGCACCTAGATGTAATTTTCCCAAAAAATGTTAGGGTTACTAGCACTGAGATGGAGTCCATAGGTTAGGTCAATGGCAGGTTGTGTGTGTGTTAACACGTGGTTCCAGCACTGCATCTCAGCCGTACACGTGGCGCCGTGGGAGCACTAACCCCTTATTATTATTATTATTATTATTATTATTATTATTCTTGCAGCTCTCAAATCTCGGCCACGAGAGTTCGGCCAAATATCGTCCACGACGATTCAAGATCAGCTCCCAGCAACATCGATGACGATGTTTCCCAGCTGCACCTGTCGCTGTCGGCGTGCAACAACCACACCGTTTTCAATACAGCATGCTTCTTCCAGTCACGCAAACCAAGGGCCCGCATGCTCCAACCATCACAGACTCCTAGAAGAATTGTCAAGATCAAGAAACCAAGCTCTTCTATTGTACCACAAGAGGGGGTCATCAATGTAACCTTTGGGGGGGGGAGATTCTTCTAAGCTTGTAAATGTATCTTCCTCTATGAATGACAAGCAGCAAGCAGATGTCACTGCTTTACTTTCTAAGTACATAGATGTCTTTGCTTAGTCCCCTGAAGATGTCTTGGAAGTCGATAGGGCTATCTGTGAGCATCATTTGAATGTATCTGCTGATGCAACTCCCACAAAGCAAAAGAAAAAGGTCATGGCAGGAGAGAGGCAGAACGTCATCGAGGAGGAGGTTAACAAACTATTGAAGGCGATACATATTAGTGAAGTCCAATACCCACAATGGCTTACCAATGTTGTCATGGTAAAAAAAGCCAATGGGAAATAGAGGATGTGCGTAAATTTCCGAGCACTCAATCAAGCTTGTCCCAAAGACACATATCCTCTACCACGCATCGATATGATGGTGGACCACACCTCTGGGTACAATGTCATGAGCTTCCTAGATGCCTTCTCTAGATATCACCAAATTCGAATCGCCAGAAAAGACAAAGAAAAAACTGCCTTCATCACTGACTTCAGCACGTACTGCTACGACTTCATGCCCTTTGGTCTCAAGAACGTTGGTGCCACTTATCAGCGCATAATCAATGCTGTGTTCAAAGGTCAAAGGGGGAGGAATCTTGAAACATATGTTGACGACATTCTGGACAAAAGTCGGAGCATGGAAGAACATCTTGCCGACCTCAGAGAGACGTTCGACACTCTCCGAAGGTTCAACCTCAAGCTCAATCCTGCCAAGTGTACTTTTGGCACGGTCTCAGGAAATTTCTGGGTTACTTGGTATCAGCCAGAGGAATAAAGGCCAACCCAGACAAGATATCGGCGGTTCTCAGCATGCCTTCCCCCCGATCATTGAAGGAGATTCAAAAGCTGGCCGGCCGAGTTAACAGCCTGGGAAGGTTCATCTCTAAGGCTGATGATCGATGTTTGTCGTTCTTTCGGTGTCTTCGTAATGGCAAGAAGGGCCAGTGGACTGATGAATGCGAAGCTGCCTTCACGGAATTGAAGAAATACCTTACATGGCACCTAGGTCAGGGGAGGTTATGTCTCTTTATCTAGGGGTATCCGACAAAGTCGTTTCGGCTGTCCTCATGAACGATGATAAGGGGATCCAGCGCCCTATCTTCTATGTCAACCATATACTCCTAGCAGATTCCAAACGCCATTGATCTGAATTTGGCTTCTAGGCTTAGCTAAGATACAAGGTTTTGGCTGTTACTGCTCCAGACGAGATTGCCTCCCAAAAAAGGCACAATACCAGTAGATTAATCTCCTATCAATCACAGATTCTGCATAGTCTACATCAATATATGCTTTAAGTGACTAGTTTTTCCTCTTCTCAAATAAAATTCCACTGCCCAAAGATCCTTTTAGATATTAACAAATCTGGTGAACTACCTCGAGACGTGGCTCCTTCAGATTATACATGAACTAGATTACAGCGTCTACAACATAAGCTATATCCGGTCTAGTATGGGACAGATAAATCAGTCTTCCAACAAGTCTTTGGTATGAGCATTTATCTACTGCAATATTGTTTGGGGCATGGCATCTCCAAAAGTATATGTCAAAGATTAGGCTCTAAGGGCGTATCAATTGCCTTGCTTCCAAGCTTCCCAGTCTATAATACATGTCTGTTGTGCTATAAAAATTCCTGAGAATGTGCAACTACAATCCCAAGAAAATATTTCAACTCCCCAGTACCTTGATTTCAACTCTTCCACCACACTTTCTTCAAGTTTTCTATTCCATCTGCAACATGCCTAGCAACTATAATGTTGTCCACATACACTAATAATGCCATTAGTCCCCCCCCCCCTGAGGCCGAGTGTTCACAAACAGGGTATGATCACCTTAACTCTGTCTATATCCAATACAAAGCATGACTTCGGTAAATCTCCCAAACCAAGCTCCGGGACATTGTTTCAGCCCATACAAGACTTTTTTTCAATTTTCACACTACATCCTTGTCTGCCTTGAAATCAAAAACTGGTGGCATTTGCATGTAAATTACCCAAAATCAATATGAAAGGATGCATTTTCACATCAATTGTTGTAGATTGGGTTCCAATCTAGTTTGACGGGTAAAAGACAAAAATACCAATACAATATTAATCTTAGCAATTGCAACAAATGTTTCAAGCTATTCCATATGTCTTGACTGTACCCCTTATCCACCAGCCTCACCTTATATTGTCCTAGCAAGCCATCTAATTTGTACTCAAGTGAACACCCAGTCACCCACCTACACCCCATAGTTTTTTTTCCTTCCACTGAGAAACTTCATGAGAGGATACGAGTAGGGAAAATAAATCGGATGCGGTAGTTCTTATATAAAATAAGTGGAAGATTTAACTTTAAATATATTTAAATTCTAATTAAAAAATGCTCATCAAAATAAAGAAATATTTTTAAATTTTAAATGAAACTAATTTAAAATTTGAAAACAAAATAATTTCAGAGTTCTAATAAAATTGAAATGCCTGAATGTTGACTAAATATGAATGCTAAATGCAGGCATGTAATCATTGTCATGATCGTGGAGGGTAGTCACACCACCAGGCAAAATGCTGCAACTCAAATCTCAATGAAGACAACCAATTGATAGGGGAAGCATCCACCAAAGAGAATCCCCATATGGACAAAAAGAAAACTTAATTTAATTCATTGACAAGATGTTCACAAATTAAGATTTACATGATACCATATAAAATAATCCAAATTAAATGAAACAACAACTAAGGTTACGCCCTCTGAATGAGCTAGTCAAAATCGTCAAAGCCAAACTTCATGCCCAATTGAGTGGATTAAACATATACAAATTCAATTTTCCTCTAACCAATCTCCTCTACTACGCAAGTCAAATGAAATAAATCTTTGTGCTCCTTAACAATGAATGCACGTGTAGGTTAATCCACTAATGCCTTGATCCATTCAATAGATATATATTTTTATTTGGAATTCAATTTGCTAGTCAACATAGCTGTTGGAATAAACATATTAATTTTATTTACCACTTGATAGAAATCATGGCGCTTTGCTTTGGAAATCTTAGATCAATCTTCATTCCTCTAATACCAATCAAACGGCCATAACAAATCAACTGACCATGCATGCAACTCTAATACTATCAATAATAATAACCTATGAAGCAGAAACATTTTTAATAAGCTCCTCTGGCGGTGTTAGACATGTGTTAGACACAGACATACTGTGGACACAACAGAACACATGTCGAACACACCAAAAAGTGTTTAATCTTTATTTAAAAAAACATACAGGACACGTCCGAACACTCTAGGACACTTCCGAAAAAATAATGCCAAATATTTTACGTGGAAAACTTGTGAATGTAAAAAAACCATGATGTCTTACATAGGCAGTTTAAGTGCAATAATATTTGTTTGAATACAAGGTTGGAATAGTTATAATTTCAGAAAGAGAAGAATAAGAAAAGAGGCCAATCTCGAGCTCTATTGGTCTTGCTTTTCCAATGAATCGTCGGCCGAAGATAGTTTAGATAGCAAAAGTTGTCCTGAGGGATTGCTAGAACCTGGAGGGCTTCTAAGAGAGAGAGAGTGCAATAGGCCAAAAGTCTTCTTCCCTAATTCATCTCCTCTCATAGTCTAAGGGCTGGGGTAAAGTGTGATAGTAAACAAAGCTTTTGCAAACTTTTCTCCTCATCTCCTCCAGCTTTCAACTTTTGAGGCGAGTTGGAATAGAGTGTGATATCAAATAATGTTTTTGCACTAGCTTGTCCATATTCGCAGTTAAAAAGAGCAATTGAGTGTCAATCGCCTTCTAAAACTAAGAAGATGAAATTTAGATCTGAAATACATATAAGTATTGGACTTTATGAAGTATCTCTAAGGAGTAAAACCTAAATTAAGAAATATTAAAAAAACAAACATGACCACTGCAAGAAACTAAAATGACATGTATGAAATCTTGAATGATTTATGTACAACAAATAATTAATTGACAATCCACAGATAGAACCTTGGGATTTCAATTTTAAAGCCATATAAAGAGCCTTTCCACCGGGTGCCGCACAACAATCGATGATGGTTTCTCCTGGTTGTGGATCCACCACTGATACCACCAGACCTAGAAAAAATTGATCTATACATTAGTCAATGACAATAGATGGGACCTCTCAGCTACCACAAGAAATGGAGGAATCCAACAATGGTCAAGAACTTTTTGAAGCTTTTAGATACCTATGACATTCATGAAATCTGATTAGAATTTAAATAAAAAGAAACTATTTCAAGTATAACAATCAAGAGTAGAACACATAATTATTAAAAATAATACTAACGATAAAGTGTGGAGAACCTTATTCCAGTCAGGAAACAAGGCATATGAATGCACACATGTATCTAATAGCAAGAACTTAAAATTAATGTCATATCAAAACATAGCCCACATGACCATTCACTATTTAGGATAAAATTCATGATTTTTTCTTGGTATGGCTATTTAGAATGGAGAGCTCCATAAGATGTCAAGATTAGTTAGATATGTAAAAGAGCATTTGTTTACCAAAGCCCCTATCACTACATCCTTGTGGTGTCGCATTGTTGTAGCCTCTGTCACGCTACTACTATCACATTGTCGTTGCACTGCAGCCTCCTTCTATCATGCTAGATCAACTCCGACGTTCATGTGGGTCCAGCCTCGCATGAGCCCAGTGTGATGCAATCCTTTGCCCACGTCTCGCTACAATCCTACATGGCGAAAGCACTACAGGGTGCATAATCCCAGCAGTCCCCTCACTCCCACCAACCTCAAACGCTCACAGGACCCTACATTGCCACTATACGCCACAAGCATCCATGGTCTCCATCACCCTTTCAACCCACTTGGAACCTCATGCGATCTCGCACGACCTCCACACCACGCACCATGCGAGTTCTATCATGTGCAACACCCAACCCACATAAAATGGGGGATCCCATTTTGCATGAGGTTTCCGTGGACTGTATCGAGCCCTAATCCATACAAAATAGTTCCCTTTGATACACCATCTTGAACCCACTTAATCCGAGCACATCAATTAGTATGAGGTCCAAATCTATTATCGGTATACGTTCTCTAACAATTTTCACATAATTCAAGTTAATTGATTCAAATTTGAAATTACTTATTACTTAGATTACTCGATCACTCAAATAGAGAGACCTTAATTTTATCAAGAGAAACTGGTGTTGGTTAATACTTTGAGAGAAACTCAATTTTAAAATCCTACTACCCTAGGTTTGCTTTTTTTAATTAAATTCAACTGCTCTAATCTATTTAGTAAATTCTTATTTACCAATGATTTGATTAAGTTTAAATTTTAAATTTGCTAATTTATAAGATTTGATTTTTTTGAATAATTAAATTTAAAAAAATGTTACACGTAATTGAGATAATTTATTATTTAATTTACTTATCTCAAGTTTACATATCTATTGTCCCGCATGAAATTGTTTAGGGAATTTGACTTGACACTCCATTTAGATTTTGCTAGGTTTATTTTTGCACTACATTCGTATTATATCTGTATTACATCTACTATCTTGTCTGATCTGAGTTCTTAACTCTATGGTGACACTGACTTACACCTTATATTTAGAATGGATCTCAACCAGTTTGTTATTATCATGGCTAAGTTTAATTACTTAACAACATTGATTCATAACCTAATTAGTATTATTACTTGCCTAAAAATAGAGGCCTATAGTTTCGATGGTAAGTGGTTTATTTGGATTGGGAGATTTGTATGGACCGTTATTTTGAATATTATCCTATGATTTGAGAAAAGTTATGTTTGCCAAAATAAAGCTTACTGTGCGGGTAGGGCTTCGCATTAATGATCTTAAGGATTGTCGCCGCCTTCATAGATTACCTTCAATTAGTTTTTGAAATAAATTTAGGGCGACTCTTAAAGAAAAATATGTTCTCATTACTTATTTTGAACGTCTTCTTTATAAGCGAACCTAGAGATCATTTGCATCCCAATGTCCCAATATTAGAAATAGTCATAAGACTGAGTCATAAATCTAATATTATGAGATCTATTATTACACGTGTACCTATTGCCAATCCCCCTCTTTTGAAGAATCGGATAAAGTAGTTCATAGATACTCATGTTTGTTTTGTAAGTCCCTTTCTGATAGAGGAGAAGAATTGAGTGTCCACCAAGATCTCTATATGTTTCTAATGAAGAGAGCGCTACTTCTTTACCTATCTTTATTTATATAGCACATTTAAACTTCGTAGAAGAATGTATAAGTATGAGGATGAAATTGAAAGAAAATATCATAAAATCCAAACCTGTTAAGGAAAAAATCAAAGATGAATTTGAGGTGATTGAAACTCCTGATTGTAACGACAAATTTATATCTTCAATAGACATTTTTTATTCAAAATTTTGAGAAAAATAATCTATTACATGTTCTATAAATAAAAGATTACAATAAAAAGCATAATTGTATAGATGCTTAGTCATGATCATGATAATAGTGTTATATCAGAACTAATTAGGCACACTTCTATATAGTTTGATGAGAATGATGAAACATCTGAAATTGTTACCTATAAGAACCATCTACCTAATAGAGAGCCACCGAAGAAAAAGGAGGAGGAGAAGAAAGAAAGAATTTTTGGGCTTGAGCAAGATTACAAGATTACAAGATTATAAGACAGTAAAAATAATAAGAAACACTAATCCTTAAGGACTAGCAAGGTGTAGTTTCCATAGAGTACGCTATTACAACGTTTTGCAATTTCAAGCAAACAACTCAAATTTTCATAAAATGACCGGTGCCAGTCACTGGCTTACTGATAGAAAAGATTGTTGTTAGTAACCTGCACTCTCATCTAGAACCGAACATAGACCTTGTTTCAGCAGACCAGCATGAATAATGGCCTGAAAACAAGATAAAAGAAAGGACTAAACTCCAGTAAAAGTCATAAAACAATTAAGAGAATTCATAGCAAAAAACATAAACAAAAACTGAAATAGAAACAAAAATGAATCATAATTCTTGTTGATGAGGACTTGCAGTTGATAGTTGTGCCATGCATCATAGAGAAACAAAGCAACAATTATTGTTTGTCCTCCAGCTATATAATATAGGACTTGAATTGATATTTTTTTAACTGCAGATGCCTCAAAGTAGAAGTCAAGAGGCTTTATTTTATTTTGCCTCAAGTATTAGATAGCATGCTTTATAACAAAAGGACTTTCTGAGTAATTTTAGTGTTCACCCATTGTTCAATAATTTTGTAGGTTTTGAACTTTGAATGATAACCTAGAAAGTTTTATCTTTAACCTTATAGTTTTGTAAGGCTCACTGATTTCTCTAGAATATTTCGGTAGCATAATTATTGCAGACTAGCCTGTGGATGATCACAATACACCTTGAATTACCCTATGAGGTGTTGGAATTTCTCATTGTCTGCTGGCAAGTGGGAGCCCACCTGAGTTTGCATGTAGCAACACAGGGCCAATAAAGACGAACAGTCCACAATGAAATGCAATAAAAAAGGGAAGACCAAGATGGTACCTTAGCTTGGATAACTTATTAGGAAGGTTTGCCAAAACAAAAGCTTAAATCCATAAAAATGCACATTTTTCTTTAGATTTGGCCAACATATCTAAATATTGATAGAAAGGATAAGCAAAATACATGAATCAAAAAAACAACTGCCATACCTGCATGCCTGCTTGGATATGAACAAAATCGTCCATCCAAACAGATACCTCATGTGGAACCTGGTTCAAAAATAACTTTATAATCACATTTTTTACAGTAAAAAAATCAGGATAACAATATGTATAGTTCTTGAGTTGAATTTAATATGAACAAGATGCAACAATGCATTATACATAAAGGAGGTTTTTTTTGCATAGAATTGAGATTTGCGGATTATTGGGTATTAACCCATATTTGGTCTTAGTCTTACGTGACCCCTAACTTTGAGGCCAAAATAAAGGACTCAATTAAGGAGGAAAAACTAGCAGAAGAAAAATATGATTTCCCATTGCTCCAAATAAGGCTTAATTTAGGCCTGAGTTAGGGCTGAATTAAGTCCCAAGACCCAATTCAGTTCTCTTCCCACATGAACCCCAAAGGACTTATAAATCAAACTGCGCAATATCTAAACAAAGATGCACCTTTTACACCAAACACACTGACACTGAAAAGACTTATAAATTCGAATTTCAAGAAAAGACTTATAAATTAATAAAAACCCTGATCTACAATAGGGTAGAACTAAAATCTCTAAGCACATAATGGCAAGCAATTGCCACCAGTACCCTAGATTGGAGCTTGCTGACAAGTCCAAACACGGCTATAGGTCAAATACTAATAAAAGAGGTTATGTATGTAATAACAAAGCTTTTATATACATAAATCTTGTAAATAATAATAATTTGAAATACAAATGCGTTGTGTTCTGATAAATATATTATTTATGTGAATTGTGGGCTAGTTTAGATTGAATTAGAAGCAAAAATGATGTGAAGGACATGAAAAAGGACTTATTTGTAAATTCTTTTGGACACATCAGAAACGTTTGAGAATCTTTTTGGAGTGTTCTGGACAAAATAGAAAGTATTATTAAGGGTTTGGAATCAATTGAATTAAAAATTAAAAAAAAAACCAAAATGAATAGTTTAGGATCTACATGTAAAGATAGAGAACATGAAGGACAAAATTATAATTTCATTACCACCATCAATACGTCGGTACACTGCTGATGCTTAGCTGGCAATGCTTCATTATTAAGCAACATACATTATATAATATATTATAATATATTTATATATTTAGGGGTGGCAAAGATTTTTTTTTTTTGAATTATGGCCTTGGCCAAATATTAAATATAAGAAGCTACAAAATATTAGTCAAGTCACATCCTTCTCCAGGATATAACAAAAATTGGTAGAAAGAGACATTCCCCTCACTCAATTAAAATCACCTAGCATAGCTAAATGAGTAAGGTAGTTTGCGGCATTATTAATATTTCTGCTTACATAAGTGATACGACAAAGGCGGATACAAGATATCAATCTAGCAATGTAATTCACGCCAGTATTTTGGAAGTCTTGTGAAGGTTGTAGGCTATCAGTATCTTAAGGTCTTCTCGCTCGTGCAAAAGGCAAAGCTAAAAGCCAAAAAAACAGAGAGAAAAGCTAGAAAAAAACTGAGAGAGAAAGGAAGAACATGACACGTGCCTACGAATATTCTATTGGTTTTTACTTAGTTTTCATGTACTAATAATGCAAACAGCATGTTATTGACTAAAATAGCTTTTCATCAAGTTGAAAATTGAGTACATAAGTTATATTTTTATAGCTTTATGTTAAGCTACTTTGTTATATTAGCAAGTATAGTAGCTATATGCTTTATTGATTTTGTGTCAAATCAATATATGAAAGTTTTTCTTACTTTTAAGTGAGGTTTTGCAAGCTATGAAATGTATTAGTGCTGCCCATTGTGGTTATTAAAATTTTGGATTTTCACGAACTACATAGTGATTGCTTATGAATGAACATAAAAATGTGATATGTTAAAAGAGAAATATTTGACTAACGCATAAGCATGTTCATTGCATATATTTGCACAACTATTATATGTTCTTGATTTTAGGAATGCAATGAAGTGTAATCAAATAAATTATGAGATTTTAATCCCTTGTCTGATATATGAGCACCGTAACTCGTCATGTGAACAAGCTTCTTTAGTGTTTGAAGTCATTTTATGTAGCCCATAACATGATCTGTATATGGGAGCAAAATCTTAATTATAATATATATATATATGTTCCTCATCCTGAAACCTCTGACCAGTAAGTTATATGTTGTCTCCTATCTGTGTATATTTGATAGGATATATATGTATTATATTTCATGTGCATTTAATCCATTTGTGACATATGAATTTACTTATTGTGTGTATGAAAATTTATTATATATGACTAGTTAATAAGCATGTTTACAAGTATGGTAACCTAAGTATTTCTGTATATCCATTTTAATTGCTGTAAAGAGTCTTCTTACTAAGTAGTAAGCTCACTCATTTAGACCAAAATTTTCATATTGAAAGCCACAATTGGGGTTGGAGTTTAACTACCCCTTTTGAAAGGGGTAGGTGAGCTTCTCTACTAGATAGGTGGTGATGTAATTGTCAGTCATATGACACCTTTTTAATATATAAATAGAATGTATATATAAAATATTTTGAGACATATGTACAGGAAAATTTGTATATCAAAAATGTGAGTTTGTATGATGTTTATCTTAAAATTGTTATGCAAAAATTTTAGCTACTCTGATTAGCTGGTTAGATGATAATTATTCAAAATACTTCTGTTGCTATATGATTGATTTTTGATAATTCATGGCATGAGATTCATTTTATTGGATCTCAGGTCATGACAGTGTATTTCCACTAACAAGAACTTACAAATTAATAAAATAGATCTCGGGTCGTGACAATGTATTTGCACTAACAAGAACTTGCAAATTAATGAAATCTCGGATCTATCATAGGACAGAACTGAAATCTTCCAAGCACATAATGACTGGCAATTGCCATCAGTACCTTGTATTAGAGCTTACTGGCAAGTCCATGGACCAACCATGGCTACGGGCCAAATACAAACATAAGTGACTAAATATGTATTTCCATAACAACAAGAACCAAGCATTTATCCCACCAGGAGGGGTCAGCTTGGTTGTTGTTGTTGTTGTGGAAATACAAATTTAGTCACTTATCGTATTTGGCCCGTAGCCATGGTTGGTCCATGGACATGTCACTAAATATGTATTTCCACTAACAAAGAAAATTCTTACAAGTATTCTTTCTGTACCTCAACCTTTTCATTCTTATGTATATCCTAACCTATACTAGTAGTTATAAATACTTTAAATATGTTTTTTTCAGAAAACAAAAATACAACTTAAAAGACAAAATTAATGGAATTCGAAAAATAAAATAAAATAGGTCCATCTTAAGGAGAACCCGGACAGAATATTTTCGGATTAATAGACCTATATGAAATAGAAGGTCTACCTTAAGGACCTGAATGTAGTAAACCCGGAGTAAAAACAAACTTTTGAAATCCATACTATCAAAAAAAAAAGTTTTGAAATCCAAATGTATATAGAATACCTACTGATGAGAAAACACTGAGAAGAACAGAAGAACAAATATATCAAACAATGATGCAAAAGCAACTTAAAATCTATGGATGAACTAGATCTAAGATTCACATCACATGGAATGAATGATTATGTTCTCACTAAGAACAAAACACCCAAATTAACCAGGGTCATGTTGAATATGAGCTTATCGATTTTAGCAAGAACCATCAAACAAATCATCCAAAGCATTCAAGATTATTCAAAAACAAGGTAGATCAAATCCATAAGTATGCATTAGCAAATCTACCATTCATTTTTTATGGTTTTTTAGATTAAACAATAAGTCAAGATCCACGTAGCTTAATTATTGAAAATCCAAATAAACCTTAAGCAGCTATCAAATAAGAAATAGCATGAAATATAAGAGAAATAGCAAAATAAAAGATTGCTTGCTGGGATAATCACAGTGAGCATAACAATAAGAGGAAGTAAGAGCTCTCGATGTTGAAGATAAAAGAAGGATAAAGGTGAAGCTAGAGTTCCAAACGTTTTGCGATTGGTTCATTTTTGTAAATCTCGAGGGCAACAAGAGAGAAAGAAATTTGATTTAGCTTGGTTAACTTAGAATTTTGACTTATATATTAGATAAAATTTTAATAGAGATAAATTTTAGTTTTATTAGATAAAATTTTAAATATTAATAAAAAATTTAAATATTAATAAAAAGAACAAAAAATAGATAAATGTATTCATAAGTTTTATTAAAAAAATATAAAATTAATAAATAAATTTAATATTAATATTAAATGTATCCAATTCTACCTTATATATGTCTTAGAAGTGTCATGCATCTCAGAAGTGTTCCAGAAGTGTCTCAAAAGTGTTCTCGCGTATCTAAGAAGTATACTTTAATTTTTTTTAATATTATTTTATTAGGACATGCCACATGGCATGGCCGACACGGTGTCCCTGTGTGTCCGTGCATCCAACACAAACACGGCGTGATTTTTTTAAGTATCCATGCTTCTTAGCTGTAGAATAACTAGTACATAATCAAAAGTCCTCATCCTCTTCCAAATGTTGCAAATTCAAAATGGTAATCACCTTCATATCATTTAGCTTCACGACTAAGTCAGCTCTTGTATAGCCTTTCCGCTGAGACACCCTAGAATCAAAATTAGCTGCTAAGTAGTCATAATTTGCAAGTTAATTTGAACAAAAGTGATCTTTATAAACCTAAGGCTGAAGGTGGGATCAGTATTGTTCCAGTTCATTAGCTCCACAGCTTCCTCCTGGCCAAGTAACTTTATCCATCTCCGCACCATCCACTATTTAACAAGTGCACAAGAAATCGATTATAAAATTTACATAGCACTTTCAATAACAAGAAATTTACTAGTAAAAATGCATGAAACACAGCATCTGGACATGAACTCACAACAGGATGAGAGTTAATGGTGGCCAGAGCACGTGCTTGTGCCCGTTCATCACCTTCTACATTTGGTAGTGGCAAGGAATCCTGTTCCTGTATCAGTTAATACAGAATTATATAATATCCACAGCACAAAAATTTCCACAAAAAGCCTAAGAATATTTCAGAAAGCCAGACCTTCACCAGCACCAGCTTCCTCATAACTCCATTTACCAAGTTACCTGCACCAGCTCTGAGAGAGACCTTAGCAAGTCTAACATTCTGCTGTGCAGAAGTCAAGTTACAAACAAACAAATTTTAAACAATGAACAAACACTGAAAATCCTATAATCAAGTCAGACAGCTAAATGCAATCACCATGACCACTGAACACCGAAAGTCCAAAATAAGAAGTTTTGGCTGTTTTAAACACACAAGTCTAAGTTGGAACTATTGCATTCATGAATTAAAGCAACTTGAAAAGTTTTATAAGCATTTCAACATCAAGTATGACTGTCAACAACAGAAAGTACAGCACTTAGTTTTTATAACCAAAAAAATAGTCAGGATATGTAAATATACAACAACAACATGGTAATGTATTTGTATAAGCATATATACAGCTAGTTCCGCTAATTAAAATTGATTTCCTAGTAATAACTCCACAACATCGCCTAGGCTTTCAAGCAAATATAAAAGAAACTTAGTTTTTTTTACACCTTCAAAAAAGCAACTTGTTAGTGCAAATCCTGCACAGGTGAAGCTGACAAAAGTGAAAGTTACCTCATCAACAACAGCATATGGTGGCATCCCCAACTTAAGGATCTCATAGAACCCAATGCGTAGAATCTACAATTAGAAATTAAGGTTTCTTAAGAAAAATAAATAGCTATTCAGCATGAACATGCAAATTAAGGTATGTAGAAGCATTCATAAAGCAGACAACAATAATAGAAAACAAATAATAAAATGATCAAAGCACAACAAAAAGTTTTGTGAAATAAGTTTCGAGAAAAGTTTTGTGAAATCCATGCTGGCATTTCTTCTTCGTTCAACAATTTGCCACCCGCCTCTTGTGTCGAGGAAAAAACCAACCAATCACTCAAAAATGGACTTACAAAAATAAGATGATTAGATTCACCTGCAGCAAGAGTGGCTCCATGTTTCTAAAGGTTGTCTCCTCATTACAAAGACGCATGATAAGATGATCAAGATATCGTTTCCACCTAACAGCACCTCCAACAATGTCCGTCACCTATAAAAGTCCAAATATACTGAATTTACAGTATGGCCAAAGAAAAGGAAAACATAACAATAAGCTAGCTTCTTATGAAAGACAACAGAGGACAAAGGAAATAGGTAGCTAATGTAGAACATATATGAAGAAAGAGAAAAGTAATTAGAAAAAAAAAGAAGAGTAATTAGAAGAAAGAAAAGAGTAATTAGAATAAAAGGAAGAACATAAGAAGAAATGAGAGAAAAACTAGAGAATCTTATTTAAAATTATCCAAAAGTTTTTATTATAATGATATAAAGCCTATTTATAGAATTCTTACCTCAACTAGCTAGAGAAAATAAGTATTAATAAAATAAAAAGATAATTACTAATATTTTCAAAAATAATAACTTTCCTAAATTTTTGAATATTTAAATTCTAATAAGGACAAGTACTAAATATTTAATATTTAAATAAATAATTAACCTTTTTTAATAATTAAATAATTAAATTCTAAAATAAAATTTCTGAATCGACATCATTTTTGAAATTATCTTTTTCTTCATTAATAACAACTTAAATGTTTTCCATTATTTTAATTAGTAAAACTTGAAATTGCTCTATGAAGCACTGATACCTTATGAAGTTTTAATATTCATATCATATCTATATTAGACACCGACACTCCCAGATACCTTACTTGTT
Source organism: Apostasia ramifera (assembly GCA_019297695.1). NCBI lineage: Eukaryota > Viridiplantae > Streptophyta > Magnoliopsida > Asparagales > Orchidaceae > Apostasia > Apostasia ramifera. The sequence continues at coordinate 111,697 of JAEMOT010003870.1, read as the reverse complement.
GATGCAAAAAATATGCCAAAATAGAATGAAATAAGACGATAATTTTTACGTGAAAACCCGAGTATCCAGGGGAAAAATCACGACGTCATTTAGGCGATTTAAATCCACTAATCGAATCTCTTCTCTTACAAAGCTTGGGGGCCTCTAGATTGAGACCGAATAAGAGAGAAGGAGAGAAAGAGAGAGAGAGGCCAGAGAGAGAGAGTGAGGGAGTGAGAGAGTCTAACCGTCCCTAGCTTCTCCTTCTTCCCCTTATTTATATTTTGGAGAGGAGAGGACATAATAGGTATAGTCTGTCACATCTGACACATATTCCTGCAAAGGACAATTAGGCAGTGGACTCCCATGTTGTCTTAAATGCTGAGTTGACATAGCAGTACGGAGGGTACAATCTGGTGATATCTCTTTGAAGAGCTATTCGACGAGGGCTATTCGAAGAGGGTTGTTCTACGAGAGCTGTTCTACGTGAGCTGTTCGAGGAGGGCTGTTCTACGAGAGCCGTTCGACTAGAGGTGTTAGAGAAAGTTCTAACATGTCCCCCTCCAAAGCATAACGTACATTGATGTACGTGCTAGCTTTGATCATGCTGATTCAGTGGACCCCCATGAAAATCCTTCCTGCAGAGTCGTCAGCTCGTCATAGTTGAACTGCTCCGTGGAAACTGTTAGAAAAGAGCCGTTAGAAGAAAGCTATTCGACAAAGGGTTTTAGAGAAGAGATTACTCCCTATAGAGTCGTCAACTCGTCATAGTTGGACTGCTCCATGGAAGCTGTTAGAGGAGAACTATTCGACGAGAGGTTTTAGAGAAGAGATTACTCCCTGCAGAGTCGTCAGCTCGTCATAATTAAACTTCTCTGTGGAAGCTGTTAGAGAAGAGCTGTTCGACGAGGAATTTTAGAGAAGAGATTACTCCCTGCAGAGTCGTCAGCTCGTCATAGTTGAATTGCTCCATGAAAGATGTTAGAAAAGAGATTTCAGGGAAGAGGTCACCCTTGACTGTCAGTCGTCAAGCTGCCATGATCGTAGGTTGGGACTTTGAGAATAGGTTTGCCCTTCACTGCCCGTCACCGAGCCTTGACCATATGCTGAGACTTTGAGAAGGGGTTTTAGAGAAGAAGTTACCCTTGACCTTCAGTCGCCGAGCTGCCATGATCGTAGGTTGGGACTTTGAGAAGAGGTTTGCCCTTAACTGCCCGTCACCAAGCTTTGACCATAAGCTAGGACTTTGAGAAGGGATTTTAGAGAAAAGGTTACCCTTGACTTTTAGTCGCCAAGCTGCCATGATCATAAGCTAGGATTTCGAGAAGGAGTTTGCCCTTGACTGCCCATCACCAAGCTGGCTTGACTATTAACTGGGACTTTGAAAAGAGATTTTAAAGAAGGGGTTACCCTTGACTTTTAGTCGCCGAGCTGCCATGATCGTAAGCTGGGACTTCGAGAAGGGGTTTGCCCTTGACTACTCGTCACCAAGCTGGCTTGACCATGAGCTGGGACTTTGAGAAGGGATTTTAGAGAAGGGGATTTAGAGAAGAGGTTACCATTGACTTTCAGTCGCCGAGCTGCCATGATCGTAAGCTGGGACTTTAAGAAGGGGTTTGCCCTTGACTGCCCGTCATCAAGCTGGCTTAACCATGAACTGAGACTTTGAGAAAAGATTTTAGAAAAAGAAATCTCACGTAGTGAGGTATCAGTCCTGTGTGATGCACCACTGTTGATGCAAAAAAATATGCCAAAATAAAATGAAATAAGATAATTTTTACGTGGAAACCAGAGTATCCGGGGGAAAACCACGACGTCATTTAGGCGATTTAAATCCACTAATCGAATCCCTTCTCTTACAAAGCTTGGGGGCCTCTAGATTGAGACCGAATAACAAAGAAGGAGAGAGAGAGAGAGAGCGAGGGATTGAGAGAGTCCAACCGTCCCTAGCTTCTCCTCCTTCCCCTTATTTATATCTTGGAGAGGATGGGACATAATAGGTACAGTCTGTCACATCTGACATCTATTCCTGCAAAAGACGATTAGGCAATGGACTCTCATATCGCCTTAAATGCTGAGTTGACATAGTAGTACGAAGGGTACGATCTGATGATATCTCTTTGAAGAGCTGTTCGACGAGAGCTATTCGAGGAAGGCTGTTCTACGAGAGTTGTTCTACGTGAGCTATTCGAGGAGGGTTGTTCTACGAAAGCTGTTCAACTAGGGGTGTTAGAGAAGGTTCTAACACTACTAATACGTCACGTGGCATATCAGTTTTTATTTTTTTTTTAAATTAATGTCATCCAATATTCATCCAATACTTCCCGAAAATTCTAATTATCACATGGTAAAAAATTAAAAAATAACCCATACATAAAACACATCCCATATTTAAACTTTTTGGATAATGATGGAAAAATGACAGACCAGATTCAGGCAATTAGGAATGTAGATAGCTTCACTCACGCTAGAGTTCTAATAGTAGAAAAATATCCGGTATCCACAAGCTGCTGCATACTCTACATTAGTTTACCATTTATTGCAGTTTATAGGCACCATTGATGCCATTATTTCTTTTACCTCAATTAACATTGTCACTGCTTTCATTAGACACTAATCACGTTTCTTCTTTACCTCAATCGATTGAGCTCATATTACAAAAAAGATAGTATTTTCGCCTTTCTGTTTTATTTATTTATTCAGCAAGACAGAAATTTTGAGAGAAAAGAGCATATATTTACTTTAATTAAATCAATATATTTGAGGTTAGGATATAATAATTATATTATTTATCAATTGCATTTCATTTGCATCAAGCTAACTGAGTTGGGTCAAACTTAGATTAAAACTAAACGCAATTTTCTGATATGTATTTAGACTCTTATCTCACCAAAATATTCTAACAGGATGGGAAGCAATCGAACAAACTTTATGACAGTATTTTAAATTTAAATTTGTTTTTAAAATTCAATACTTATTGAAAGATATTTTTATTTTTTTAAGTTGGATTATTTATAATGTTATTTTTAGTAGTATCAAAAATGTATGAGAACAAATAAGTACAATTAATTTTAAAAAAGTTAAAATAATATTTTTAAAATTTATATTAATAATGTGTATACATTATTTTGGTTTACTACACGAGCTACATCTTAAATATGAAAATACGAGATATTACATATATATATATATATAATTGTTGTATCTAAATATATCCATATCATATTTTTTAAAGTTTTTTATATCATCATATCTGTATTATATAGTATCTATATCACCCCTATAGTACCCATGCTTTATAGAAATTGTCTAATTATTGATTTATTTTAGTGCAAAGGTTTTGGCTACTACTTGATGATTTTCTTCATGTACCTTTGCCAGACTGCTAGCTAAAATCAAGTGTATCATCCTTTTTCATCATCTATCTTTAATAATCTTCTAGATTATTATTTAATCTAATCTCAATCTCAAAATGATTGCATGGACTTTTCATTAAGCTAAGTTTTTACACCAAGAGGAGGAATAGTAGAATATCTTTAGACAAAAGATCCTCTTTTAGGGATTTAAGTGACTAAAACACGAAGTCTAAAAAGATTTAACTGCATAATTTGTCTTTTGGTGTTAAAAAATACAAAGCCCAGGATCTCAAAACTTTCTTTTTGGTCTAGGAGCATTGATCAACAGTGACAGCAAAATTCTTCAATTACATTTCAATGGAATACTAAGAAGTTTTCATTCTACGTGAATCATAGATTTTCTCAATAACAGATGTATGCAGAGTAAATTAGGAAGCTTCACAATAATTATTAATTATCTAATTATTCATATACTGATATAACAAGTATTTTATTGTAGAAGAACAAAAGGCATATCTTCCAGCCAATAAGAAATTCCCAACCATGTATTTTAGAGAAAACATGGAAAGGAAACCATTTTTCTCCTTACCTAGCTCATTTGGCTAGAGACTTTCTTTTGGAATACTATTTATAGATTTGATGAAAAATAAAATTATTTTGATATTAAGAAACATGTAAAATATAAAATAAAATTAATTTTAATATTAAAATTTATAATAAATGTGAAATAGAATTGATTTTTAATAAAAAAAAATTAAAATAAATTATTAGAATTTGTCATAAATTTAAATATTAATAAAATAATAATTAAATTTTTTTTAAGAGAGCTTAACTAAGTCAGAAAGAAACATTCTTTAGTCGTCCACAAGACCACGACTATTAGGAACAAACAAGCTAAAAAGCAAAAATAAAATAAAAGTAAAGCTGCACAACTCCCATAAATGACTTCAAATGTTAAAGCCAACTAGAATTTTCCATGTAACATCATTATCACATAAGTAAAAGTAACCCTTTTATCTATGTTGCACCATTGTCACATAATAATCTTAGTTAAATTCAAAACTTTGGATCATTTATGGACTACAAAGCATTTCTCATTAAATAAATTTACCAGTCTGACGTCCCTATCCTCCAAATCCCTGGTGCGAAATCCGAGCGTCCTTTCAACATAATCCATCTCATTCTTCATAGCTTTCCGCCCCTTGTCACTCAGAAGGTCGGCAAATGCCTTGCCCTGTTCGATCCTCAACAGCCTAACCGCAGAAACTGGTGCACAAACGAAAGCCAAAAACCTAACGATATATAGGATATAGTTGGAAAAGAAACCTAGAAAGAAACCAATCAAAATATCGAATTTTACCAGCTCTGTGAGGAGAAACCTCAGGATTTAGCTTATAGAGCCGCTTCCCTGAAGTCGAAGGTCCAGGAGCTGGAGTTATCGAATGATCGAGTAAGGAAACGAAGGAAAGAGAAGGAACCGTCAGTAAACAGAGAAGGAAAAAAGAATACGACAATTAAAATGCTTATGCGGGTACAGAATCAAGCACTAAAAGTACTGCACATGGTGTGTTTGAGGAAATCGCAGCGCAAAGCATATGGACTTTGGTGGTGATACTCGAGGAAGGCAGGACAATGAAATCAATGGCCCAGGAAGATGAAAATGCTTTTCTCCGGTGCGCAGAATGAATGGAAAGAGGATGAGTAAATGGGGAGACGAAGAAGACGGAGTATGCTTCCGCCATTTTCGTGTCAGCACCGTCCTGTCCAATGTGCCCTAGCTCTCCGGTTTTAAAAAATAACTTTAAAAATATTTTTATCAAATATTTTACATTTATTTTATATTATACACAAATTTATATACTAAATATTAATTTTATTTTATGTTTTACTAAAATTTTAATCTTAAAAATTAATTTTATTTCATATTTTATTTATACAATTTTATAAATAATAATAATAATTTTCCTTTATATTTATCATAATATTTAATAATAAATTATTTTTTATTTTAAAAAAATTTTAAAATATATTTCAATTAAATAAGATAGGCATTCCATTAAAACTCTTTAATTTAAATTTATTTTAGCTATAGATTTAGTAAAATATTCTTTAATTTTAAAAATAATAATAATTAATTGATATAATAAATTTATATATAAAGTAAATAATATTAAAATTTATATATTAAGAATGAAAAATAAATTAATTTCTACTATTAAAAATAAACTAATATATTTTATCCATTTGAATAGAATCATATAATTAATCTAATGATGTCAAATCTGACCTACATAATTTCTAGCATTAACCTAGATCAGTCCAACCATCAATTTATTTTATTTTGAAATAATTATTTACAAACTATAAAACTTTAAATATTGCTTGTAATATACGTATCATATTTTTAATAAAATTTAAATTATGAGATAATATATATTTAAAAAATATAATATTTAAAAATTATGACATGTATATAAATATTTCTTTTATGTTTTTTTTGGCTTGAAAGTTGGCTGATATCTATATCTATATATATATATATATATATATATATATTTTCCCTTAAATTTTTCACTTGACATAGATTTCTAAGTTTTCAAACTTACTTCTAAAGTAATACATTTAAATAATTTTTTTCTATAATCTAATAGATTTAACATAACAAAACACTTTTTTATCTTTTTTTATTGTCTATTTATTATTCTCTCTCTTCTCCCCTTCTCCTTTTTGTTTTTAATTTATCCCATCTTTCTATATCACAATGGAAATATTAGATTAAGATGAAAAGAGTTCTAAGAGATCAAGAAGAAAAAAAGAAGAATATGGAACCAACTGAGAGATAAAGGAAAGAGATTTCACGAAAAAGGCTTGAAATGAGAAAAAGAGAAATAAAAGAAAAAAGTGAAGAAATAATATGAGCATTTTTATTAAAGAATATTTACATACTTGCTATAAAAACTTTAAATATTATACACTTATTCAAATTTATATTACTTTATAATTTAAATTTTATGAAGGAGGTGATATATAAGTAATATTTAAAGTATTTTATGGTATATAGGTAATTATATATCCTTAAGCTTGCACCGATTGATCTAAATTCGCAGCGGCCCCAATCTTAGGTCTCGTTTGGTTCGAGGCAATGTTTTTGTCCAACACAAATTTCAACTATGAAAATTAATTTTATTTTAAAACCAACACAAATACAAATATTAGAATTGAAAGTAATTCACAATACTTTATAATATTAAAATAAATTTTTCTTTCACTAAATTTAAAAAATTAAATTTTTTTTTGTCAAAAAAAAATTCGAACCAAACGAGATCTTTAGGGACCCAAATATAATATTTTGCTTTTATCTCTTTATTTATGCATACTATCATATCACCAGATGTGGCTTTCTATGTTCCCATGATGAATGGAATCTGAAATATCCATGCAATGAAGAGCCTCCCAGCCTTTGTAGCTTCAAAATAATTGCTGGTTAAGACCAGAAGAATCTAATGTACTCAGATCAGCTGCATGCAGCATCTCTGTCTCAGTGTCTTGTTTTCCAGCCTCTAAATTACCTGTGAGTTTTTAGGTATTGGATGTATTTTAGGTAGGTCCACGTATCATTATTGGATCATTTTACTCCATAAGTCATATATCTTGCTAGTTTCATGGTCAATAATGGAACAAATCAAGCTACTTACAAATTAAAACTCATCCATCAAAATATCTTAGCTCCTAATTTATCTCTGCCTTGATCAAATATCTATTCATTAAGTTTAATCGATGATACGAGGTTAATCACGATATATACTATGTGCGAGACTGGGTTTTGGACTATGGCGTGATCATCATTGATAACTAAGGAGCTTGAGACTTACTCTCATAGTCTTGATGCATGATGATCTCAACAACTGCCTCAAAGATAATTGTAATATCTCGTGATCCAAATGTAGAGATATTATCCGCTTTGATTTTAAGATATCACCTAATGATCACTCCCCGCCCTTTTTGGTAATGGTTGTCACAATAGCTATTGTGCCCTGACTTGGTGGTGACACTTGATCATGATGAAACAATGTAGTTTATGTAGACATACATGATAGTGTCCCAACAATTCTTGAGGATATTAAAATGGGTGCTCAAACTACTTTCTTGTCAATCGGGACAAGTTATATGAGTGAATAATGTGAAAATTATTAGAAGCATATTTAAAGATGTGAATAAAGTTTATTTTGGTGATCATCTATCATACAATTGCTACACTTTGAATCTTGTGATCCTTATTATATATCAACGGGAAGATTTGATTGTATGAATCAGATCGATTTAATCAATGCCAAATCGAGTTAAAATCGTACCAAATCTTTCTCTGATTGTAGGATTACTTCATTAATTTGTAAATATATCTTAGAAGTAATATTCTTCACTCCTAATTATATATATATATATATATAAAGGTAAATCACAGCTCATTTCTGTTGATTCTTCAACATCAATTATTCAAGACGTTCATTTAGCTTCACCCAAAGGACAAGTCATCTAGTTTAGTTCATAAAGAGTACTGACTAGTCCAATGAAGATTGAAGACCTACCTTTTGTTTCATCTTTCGTTAATGCCTTGAAAAGCACCCAAAAGAGAAAAACTCTATTGCAGATAAAAAGGGGAAGAAGAAAAAAAGAAATAAAGAAAAGGAAGATCAAGTGATAAAAACTTAGGTACCCATATGTAAATTGACATCCAAACAGTCTTTTTTAAATGCATTTAAAAACTTAGGTACTCATATCTAATATAACCCTATCACACATATATCTTCTACAAATATAATGTCAATCAGCATATAAAGTTCTGAGGATATTCATCTCTCAAAGCAGAAACTTCATCCCACTAATTAATTTGATTTAGATCCATAAGCACTACTCCTAGCTACAGTCAGCAACAAAATAGTTAAAACACTCTTCCTCCTCCTCTTTCAAACAGAACCTCTCACCGGCGGCCATCAGCCTCTCTTTCCGGAGGGGAGAGGAACCCCAAAGAGCTTAACAGTGCCGGAAGCCTCCTCCTCCTCCTCCTCCTCCTCCTCCTTCTCTTCTTTAACGGCGACCGAGCAGCGAGGCTGATGGTGGCCGGAGGGAGCCATCTCTATGAGCCTGACAGACCTTTCTCCATGCGAAGAGCTCACATGGTACTGCTGCAGAAAGTGGATTATATCCCCGTAGAGCTTCTTCATGTGGGTGAGCTCCGATGTGAGGAGAGAGTTCCTCCTCCTCAGCCTCTGGTTGTCCTCCGAGAGAGCCGAAAGGAAGCCGGCATCGCCTCTGCCGGCGATCTCTTCTGGGCAGTATGGGAAGTAATATTGATTGTGGTGGTAGTACTGTTGAGGAATCTGAGGACTCTTCCTCCTCTGGATCTCTGAGAGAAGCTGCTTCTCTCCCTTCCTGAAGAAATCATTCGCAAATTCCCATCTATCTGCAACTATCTTTCTGAATCCCTGCATTTAATTAATTAGTATAACATTTTTCATAACCTTAATTATTTTTATATATGTTGATATTTTTATTTCATCAAAATATAAATAACAAACTAAATTAAGTCTGCTACATGAATTTCTTTTTTGTACTGTGATCTCCCCTCTATCATGAGTAAAAAAAATATATATAAAATAAATAAAAAGTGGAAATAGCAGATAGAAGAATTACAAAAATGTGGGGAGAAAGGATTTGAGAGGAAGCACTTTTTCAGATGGCTTCATATACTTAAATGTGAGTCAATTAATTTTGTGTGTAGTGATTATTTTGCAAGTCATTTTTTTTAATTATTTCTCCCTTAGTTTATCTTTGTGACTTAGATCTTCTTGATGATCAACAAATCATTTTTCGTCGTTTCTCTATCTATATATTTATCATGGTGACTTTGATCTTGTTGATGCTCATATTATTATCTACAATTAATGTGTGAAAGCAACGTCCAATAAGAACAATTACCTAGATTAAATGAAGAAAATTTAGTTCTTTCTAAGCTTGCATAGTTATCAAGCTAGTGACCATAAAGTCTATGTAGTGTCGAGATTTGGATCCTATTGAAAATAAGCATGACATCCAAACTATCACAAACTTTACTCCCTAACCTAACTTTTTAGGAGGAAAAGCAACAACCATAAGAACAAATTATAGAAACCGAGTAATCGAAAGTCAGAAGTCATTAAAGAGAAATGATTCATTCTCAGCTTACATAGGTGTTAAGCTGGCGAACAAAGCTCGAGAAGTTGTTGTGCTTGAAGTACTTGGGAAGAAGATCCCTCGCAAACTCCGGCGGCTTCCACACCACAAAGGAGGTGTAATCTTCTCCCCAGGAGACAATGTGATCAGTACATGGATCTTCAACAAGCTGGTAAGTCTTGGTGAGGAAGGGGGCTGGAAGCACTGCCTTGTGAGAGCTGCTCTCAGAGAACTCCACCAAGAAAGCCATGGAGCAGCTAGCAAGTAGAAGCTTTAGTGAAGCTGCCTAGCTATAGCTTCTCCTCATTTACTCATTAATTTGTAGCATGCTCTCTCTCTCTCTCTCTATATATCTCTCTCACTACCAAGATGACACACTCTCTCTCTCTCTCTCTATCTCATCATCACATATTCATAGATTTATGTGTATACTGCAGAGAATTAGAGGAGTAATAACATGAATTAATGTGTAATAAATACAACAGGGAAAGAGGAATCATTTAGAAATACCTGAATACATTTGAAAGCTGTTGGGCGCTGGCTTTTTTCCTTCTTCTATCATTGAGAAAAAAGAAATTCATCAATCATTTTCTCGGCATTGGTGGAAGTTCATGGGAAAATGTGAAAGGCCTTCGAGTCTCTCTTAATTAACTCCTCCCCCACAATCGTATAGGGAAAAGAAGCTTTTACGGCCAATAAAGTCTATGTGCTGCAGTACTGTGCATTTGTGCACAAATCTATCAGTCTTCCATTCATTTCATGTTCTCTGTGTATACTGAACAAAAGAGGAATAATTCTCTTCATTTTTTGTGTTAAGATGATCAGTGCAGAAAAAACATCAAATATATATATAGAAATATATCTCAAAACTACGATAAGCCATGGATGTCAACAGTACCTGCAGGCATGTAACTTTGTCACTATCAAATTGAGTAATGGGGCTCTAAAATTAATTAACATGGGATTAGAAGGCAACGATGTAGAAGATTATATAATAATAATGTTTTAAAACCCAGAATGCACGGGCCGGTCTAACTATAAATCAGTCTTCCAACCGGTCCGATCAAGCCTCAAAATTCGCTCCGCATCAAACCCAAGATTGAATCGGCAAGAATTAGGGTTAAACCGGAAAACCAGTACTTCACTGTCGTAGTTGAACTGGCTAGTCCATGCATATGTTTCTCTTGAGCAGCTCAAACAATAAAATAATATACACTATCAAAAATTTTGAACTTTTTGTTATATATACATATTCTAATTAGATTGATCTGATTATAAAAACTTAGTAATTAATAATAACCAAATTTTAATAATGTAAATGATATAAAAAAAATATAGATATATATAAGGAAAATATTAAAAGCAATCCACGGAGGAATGTAATTGATGGCACTTCCTTAATTAGCAGACACTTTTCTATTTTACAGATTTCTTCTGCCTTGAGATACAAATTAATGTCCCTACCTAATTAACTACTTGTTTGCTACATATGATCAACAGAACTCTGAACCAAGCATTTATCTCACAGACCAAGTAATAGAAAAGAGAAATGATGACAATAATATATACTTAGGTAATACTAATTTAGAAATATTTCATGTTTTTATTTAGGCCTTGTTTGGTGCGAGAATCAAAATCAGGACCAAAATAGTACTAGTTTAAATAATAATAATAACAAATAAATAAATATTTTTTTATTATTCTACACAAATTTTAATATAAATAAATATTATTTTATTTCACATACTCGTATTTTATATCCTAAACTAAAATAGTCAAATAGACTATTTTGATGTAGGATAAAATATAAAGTTGATATTTTTATTGAAAATTATTGAATATGTAAAATAAAATAATATTCTTGTTTTAATATTTATATAAAATAATTTAAAAAAAATATTTATTATTATTATTATTATGTTTTAATCTAATACCATTTTGATCTTGATTTTAGTCCTTGCGCGAAACAGAACCTTTAGGATCAATTGCATTTAGTCACCTAAATGAGTACTAGTATCAATTTTTAAAATTTTTAAACTTAGGTCCCGAAGTTTGAGAATGGTGTTGCAATTAAGTCCAACTTAATTTGAATGTATAGAAATAAAGGTAAAAATATAAATATACCCAATCACAATGGAAATGGTGACTGCATTTCCCAAAGGCCTTGTTTTGTAATAAGGAAAAAAAGAAAATTTGATTGAAATTTTTAGCTATTTTTTAAAAATATATATGATGTGAAATAAAGTAAGTTGGTTATATTAAAAAATATGTAGGATGTCAAAATAAAGTTGATTGATTTATTGAGAATTGTGTTGAATGTGAAATAGAGTGATTGTTTAATATTGAAATTTGTGTGAGATGAGATATAAAATAAATTTTTTAATTTTTTTTAAAATAAATTTAAGATTTTAGCTATGGCTAATTTTAGCCATGTTTTTTAGCCCATTGCCAAACAGGGCAGTTTTCAAAAGTGATGCTTGTAGGGATCACTTATACTCTATCAGTAGAAACGTCTCCACAATACTACACTGAATCAAATGCCCTCGAAAATTTAAAATAATCTAAGAGATTTTATCGCATAATAACATAGAGAAACGGTCTTTATATATAATATTATATTCATGGTGCATGCCTTCTTTCATCGAGTGGAGCCAAACATAATGAGAATCTATATCTAATTAAGATACACTAATCTAATGTATATTTTGACATTTGACTGCTCAAATAAAAAAACTTAATTATTTTAAATTTTTTAATTAAACTTGATAGATGTTTACTCCAGTCCTCCTCCTTCATTTGATTCGGTATACATAAAAATTAGTATTATTATTATTATTGTTGTTGTTATTAATATATATGTTATTTTTTTGATAACTAATTATTATATATAAGTTGAAATTTAATTTGGGTGGATTTATTTATTTTAGTTTCAAGGCAAGCCAGTAAGTTCCTAGGAAAGATATGTAGAGAGGACAGAAAAAAAGGGTAAATTTCATCTGAGCTCGATCTTGAAGTTAAAGAAAGAATACAAATTAATATTAATTTTAAAAATTTATAAGATAGTACTCTCAAGTATGATTTGTTCAAGCATATAAGTCCTCCAAAAAATAATTTATAGCACATTGGCTCCTCAGCTTAATTCCCACCAGTTAACATAATTCCTATTGATATAAACTGTTAATATTAACCAAATATGATAATTAAATATTTCTGTTCTATGTACAAAAATGACCCATTTAATTCTCACAATATCTATAATTTTTTATTTTTTATTTTTTTGAACCCCTATTGCGACTCAAATTTGTCCTCGATCTTAGTTTTATTTTTATTTTTTTAAAAAAAAATATCTAAAATAAGCTTATTATCTTAGCTGGCAATTGAAACTGTAGAATAGTAATTTACCTTCATTTTAATAGAGTTGTAATGTTTGAGACCAAACGTGCTATTAGAGATCTTACCTAGGAGGCCTATTTTGAAAAAGTTTTAAAATTGAGATGAATTTGCAATTTCTCTTAAACATAAATACAATTTATTTATATACATATGTAATAATAATTATTATAATTATGCTCGAAGAAGAAATTTTTTTTATTCCTTGCTACAAATATCATAACTTTTTTATTTTAATTAAAAAATATAATAATGTGAATTTGAACTTAAGATTTTCTTCTGATTTCAATCAAAAAGAAACTGTCTCAGGAGAAATATTAATGGAGAATGTACTTTTGGTGCTACACCTTTTTCTATTGCCCGTTAATTTTCTGGCATGTGCGTGCATGGTGGGACTCAAAGCTGTTGCTTCCAAAATATGAAGCTTTCAGACATGAAAATAGACACTCCCACACGAAAAATTATTGGGTGCGCGCGGCGCACCGTTCGGACATGAAAATAGACACTCCCACACACACTCACGCACACTTCTTCTTTATCTCCTGGGAATTACACATCCCTAACATTAATCCCTCCAGTCACCCTAAGAATTAATAGATAGATCTCTATCTCTCTCTCTCTTTTATTCAGGTCTCAAAAACCATTCAATATCTCTCTCTCTCTCATTGAGTCCATTTCGAGTGAAATTGAAGCTAAATTCAACTTTATTTGCAAGCTATTCAAGCTAAATTATTAATAATTACATCAACCATTCTCCTTCACTCATGCTCTAATGCGCATGCAAGCACATCTTAATTATAATATGTTGTATGTAGTCTATAAGACACTAACTAAATATATGCACGGATATGGATGAACCTTTTGTAAAAACTGAGTTAATTATTGTGACTCGATTGGGTCAGATACAAATGAATATGATCATGATCGATCAACTCAGAAGAATAACAAATCAGGTCTGATTTTGAATCAGATATACAATACGTAAAAGTTGTGAATGAAGTGAAATAAAGTTAGTTATTATGTTGAGTTATATGAGAGATGTGATATATATTAGTTATTATTTTGGTATACATGTAGAATGTGAAATATGGTTAATTTTTACTATTAAATTTTATGTGCGGTGTGTTATATCTGTTTAAAATTATAACAAGCAAAGCCGTGTTAAACTAAACCAACATTATGAATATGAAGCGCACAACACATGTACATATATATTATACAAAATATCTTATAGATATATTTAATCAAGTGTAAAAAGATATGCATGACTGTGCGTATATTAATTTGATTTTGTGTCGAACAAAATCGAATCAATTTTATCCTGATTTAACTTTGATTATAAGTTAAAGGTCGAGTAGATTTTGATGGAATCAATTTTATCTTGACTTAACTTTGATTATAAGTTAATAGTCGAGTAGATTTTGATGGAATCAAATATCAAACATGAATATTGCTTTCTCTTCTCTCTCTCTCTCTCTCTCTCTCTCTCTCTCTCTCTCTCTCTCTCTCTCTCTCTCTTTCTCTCTCTCCCATCTCTCACATATTCAATGGCTTCCCACTTACTTTCCCTGTGTGTGATATCCTCCAAGCATGAGTTATTCCAATCAAAGAAACCAACCATTGTAAATTGCATCTGTTTATCTTGAGCTGGTCAGAGACTGGACTTGTAGCTTGCTCTCACGTGGCCTTAAGAAGCAAATGTTTCATTATTTGATGAGATGCATGCATGTGTAGAAAAGGTTAGATATTTAGTAGATATTTAGTTCATTATTATCTTAATATTATATTTAAATATCACAACATCTAAATATTATTTTTTTTACTAATAATTCTATAATTTTATGAAAAATTATTAATTTATAGATATCATTAAACCAAACAATTATATTTTGTACATAACACGACGTAATACTAAGATAATATTATGGCATTCTCTTAATCTAATAAAAAAAGAGCTTATCTAGGAATTAGGAGGTCTCATCATAAATTTTAAGTAGGATGGCGAAAATTATAGTGTCAAGAGGTAAAATTAAAAGAAAATATTTAGATGATATTTAAATATCATCTTTTGATTAATAATTTTATAGTTTCATAAAAACTTATTTATAAATATCATTAAACTAAACAATTTTTTTTTTATATAACATGATATAACACCAAGATAATATTATGGTATTCTCCTAATCTAATAAAAAAAGAGCTTATCTGGGATTCAGGGGGTCTTACGATAAATTTTAAGTAGGGTGAAGAAAATTATAGTGTTAAGAGGTAAAATCAAAAGAAAATATTTAGGGGGCGTTTAGTTCAATGTTATCTTGATGTTATGTTATGTTATCTAAAAATAATAATTATTTGATTTAATGATATTTATAAATAATTTTATATAAGATTTATAATAGAATTATTAGTTAAAAGATGACATCTAGATGTCATGACATCTACATTACATGACATAACACCAAGATAATATTAATGAACCAATCACCCCCTTAAATGACATCGATCTAAATATCATCTTTTGACTAATAATTTTATAGAAAATTATTTATAAATATCATTAAACTAAATAATTATTTTTTTTTACATAACACATGTAACACCAAGATAATATTGTAGTGTTCTCCTAGTCCAGTAGAAAAAGAGCTTATCTGAGAACCAGATGGTCTCATCATAATTTTAAAGTCAGGTGAAAAAAATTATAATATCAAAAAATGAAATAAAAAAAAACACCAAAATAATATTGAACTTTTTATCAAAAAAAAAAAATAATAATATTGAACTAATGACTCACTTATATTCATTTTAGAGAATTACAAGAAGATGACCCAATATCTAGCTAGGCTACAATATATATCAAATAACAAAGTTTTAATTTTAAGTCAACTGATTACTTATTTTAGTTCCATGATCGAATGTGTAAGACACGTTATTTATATGGGCAAATTACGCCCAGGTTCTTAAGTTTAATATTTAATATCATGCAGATTCATATTTTTATATTTAATATCGGTCCCTGAATTTTAATAAATTATTAAATGGATTCTTTTTTATTTTTTTATTATTNGCCGCTCGACCGGCTGGCGGCCGCGCGCGTGCGCCGAATCAGGATGAGAGTGATAGACGGACAGGGTAAAATGGTAATTTTAAAATTTTAATTATAAAAAAATTAAAAAAGACTCATTTGATATTTTATTAAAACTCAAGGACCTAATGTTATAATTTTAAAAACGTGGACCTGCGCGATATTAAACGTTAAACTTAAAAACTTGGGCGTAATTTGCCCTATTTATATTTTTAAGAGGAGTGAGCTATGAACAGTACTTAAAATGGAGTTGTTGCATTTTTACAACAAGAATACTATCTACGTCCACGTGTGTAAATTATTATTTTTTTAATGAGAGCTTTTTGTTTAATATTATCTAAAAAAGTAATTATTTAATTTAATAATATATAAATACATAATCTCATAAAAAATTATAAAATTATTATTTACAAAAAACAATATCAAAATATCATAATATTTATATATATTTATATATATTTATATATATTTATATATACACATGTATATATATATATATTTAATATGATATAACAATAAGATAACATTAAATTAAATATCTAATTTTGTAAATTTAATATAATTTTCTTATTTGTTTAAATAAAATGAAATAATTAAAAGGTAAAATAGTATAGAATTTTGATGGAAATTAATTTAGGCATAAACAGTGAATATTGTGTTTTGCTTGACTTGAGTGGGATGATAAGTTTTTTATTTAATAGTATAGAATAGAGAATGTAATCTTAATAGCTAGAAAAAGTATTGAAATATTGCTAAATATAATTTAATTAAAATAAAATTAAACTCTATAACTAAAATAAATGAAATTTAAATATAATTAAATTACATTTATGTTAAATAATTAAAATTTGAAATTAATTTTATCATTTAAATAAGACTACATTACATTAGATTAAAGTTATATTAATTAAAATTTAATTGATATAAAAAATTAACAAGCTAATTAAGCTTTATCCATATATAAAGTAAATTTAATTGATATAAAATAAATCAAATTTATTAAAATAAAATGAATAAAATTTTATAACAGAATTAAAGTTAAGAGTCCACTAAACTAAAAAGAAATCTAGTAAAATTTTTATTCAAATTTAAATAATGTAATTTAAGTAAAATAGTTAAAATTAAAATTAATATAACTAAGATAAAATAAAATTTAAAAATTAAATTAAATTAGAAATTAAGATAAATTAAAGTTCTCCTAAAAAAGCACTAAGGGTATGTTTAAAAGTAACTTAGTTAATTTTAATCAGATATATCATATCACTCATAAAATTTAATATTAAAAATTAATTATATTTCACATCATATACAAAATTTAAAATAAAAAAATAACTTATTTCATATCCTACACATATATCAAAATAATAACTAACTCATATTACATCCCTCACATATCCCAATATAATAATTAACTTTATTTCATATAATTCATAATTTTTAATAAAAAAATTATCTAAATTTAATTTTAATTTTACTAAAATTAAACAGGCTCTAAATTAGATCTCGTAAATATCTCATCTTTTGAACAAGAAAAGATTTTAAAATAATAGTTTTATTCCATAATGAAAAACTATTCCCCAAGTAAAGGAAAAATTGTTATGACCATAAATTGCAAAATAAAGATTTTTTATGAAATAACTATTCTAGCTACTAAGTAAATACGAGAATAACTATTTCATAAGAAATAAAATTACTAAAATAACATTGTCATTCTATCTAAGTTATAAAAATAGTGTAAGTGTTAGTGATCTCAACTTACGAGTGATTATGTCCGCTTTTACTTTGACAGATGCAACAATCACTAAGCTTTAATTTCATTAGATGAGCTCAACTAACACCGAGTTCAAAGACACAAAAAATTATTATACATTTCTCTTGCGTTAAAGAAAAGCATTTTCTTGTAAAGAAGCAAGTTTAATTTTCTTCTAAGAATTCTCAATGGAAATGAGTGTAGTGAAAATATATGATAAACTTTTTAATATGTGCATAATTCCATGTTCATGTGGAAGTTGTGATTACATCCCATATATCATTCTCTACATATATGCGTGTGACCCACACTTAGGAGGGTAAAGTTGAAGATCTCTCTTTTAAATGAAAAGAAAATTGGCTCATTGCAATAAATTAGATCACATACACAAACATAGAAAAATGTACGTGCATAAAAACCACATGCATGTGAAAAATGAAGACAAATTGATGTTAGGATGGTGTATATATGTATTGTTATCGCAAAAATATAGGAGGCATGGGATTGAGAAAGAGAAAGGCTGAACAAGCAGAAGCATGCAAGATTCGAATTTTGATCTGAACCTTGAATTTTTGAGTTGTGTTCGAGTTGAGCTCACGAGTCAAGCTATCTATTGTCATCCCAGTTAAAGATTATATAAATTATTGCAAACTTAAATGTGCAAACCCGAAACCTTCACTGTAGAACGAACAATTTAAAATACCTTTACTTGCATCGCCCAGTTGCCTATTAAATGAACTACATATGATAATAGGCTACATAACTTGCTCATATCAAGTAATTAATTGTATACGACTTACATAACTCATCAGTGACTTATTCAGCCATCGCGGATGAGCGTAATGCTCGTTAAACGTGAAATACGAGTCTCGGCTTTTGAATTTCTCCATGCATTACCTGAACAGTAAACAACACAGGTGTCACATGCTTGCTCGAATCACATATTTAGCTCCATCATCATGGCTGGTGCCTGTTTCATTCACTGGGCAATAAATTTGCTTGTTCTTGAGAAACTGAGAGCAGCATATGTTTGTGCACATATTTGCTGCCTTTCCTTTTAAATTTGTGTCCTCCTCCTCTTCCTCCATATCACATGAATCCAATTATGGGAATGTGGGCTCCTCACAATTTAAGCACTCACATTGTAATATATAGCTCGCAGCAGCCTTATGTAATAAACTTTCATATGGGTCTGGGTGAACCCAACATGGTTTTTAGAATCTTTCTTCCCAGGGGCCCACAAAAATATTGCAAAATTAATTTTAATTTTTTATAAATTTAAATTTAAAGAATTCATGTCATGATTAATTCGACAAATTTTACGCTGACTGCCGACTACCTAACGCAACTCTCCGCGTTTCTCATCCGGGATTGTTGATAAATTTAAATTTAAATTTTGAGAATATAAAAATACTATTATTTAATTTATTTTATTATAATGTAGAATTATTTTCAATCATTGATTTTTTTTTAACTGTTTAAAATATAATTTGAATATTAATATTTATATTAAATTATTGTTAAATTAAAAAAAAAATTGAAGATGTTGAAACGTAATAATTTTTAAAATATATAAACAATCAAATTAATCTAAAAATAATTAAATTTTACATTTTCATCTAAAAAGACCAGCAAAAAAAAAGATGAAATCAAGTTCAAGCAAAAAATTAAAATACATCTTGGAAAATGGATGAATAATATTTCAGTTATTAAAATAATATCTCATAAGTAATATATTAATTAATTATTACTTGAAAATAAATTGAAATTATATTTATTAAAGTTTTGGCTCCATTTATTTTCAAGTTTAAAATTAATCTAATTTAATTTTAACCTGACGTATCAGGTCACATATAAAATTTAATATTAAAAATTAACATTATTTCACATCCTACACATATTACTAAAATAACGATTAATTTATATCACATCCCTCACATATCCCAATATAATAACTAACTTTATATCACATCTCTCACATATTTCAACATAATAACTAACTTTATTTCACATCGTTCATAACTTTTAATAAAAAAATATCTCTATCAAATTTAATTTTAACCTTGTTAAACTTAACCTTACAAATAAACAGACCCCTTATCATTTGGATCTAATATTCGAGTCAAGACTGATTTGATCTGAAATATAATTCGATCCAAATTTAAATGAATTTGTAAGATAATTGAATAATAAATGAGATGGCTTAACTTTGAGTCTTTTGACTGAAATAAATAATCTATAAGTCCCGTTTGTCTAGGAGTTTAAAATTAACCTGATTTAATTTTAATCAGGCATATCACATCACACATAAAATTTAATATTAAAAATTAAATTTATTTCACATACTACACATATTACTAAAATAATAACTAACTTATATCACATCACTCACATATTCTAACATAATACCTAACTTTATATCACATCCCTCACATATTCCAACATAATAATTAACTTTATTTCACATCATTCATAATTTTCAATAAAAAAATATCTTTATCTAAATTTAATTTTAACCTTCTTAAATTTAACCTTACAAACAAACACACTCTAAGATTTTGAGGGTAGGACAATGAGAAAATACTGAGTTCTTTATTCCTCCTCCTCCTCCTCCTCCTCTTAAGAACTTTATAGTAATGGAAAAAGGAAAAAAAAAGGAGAAAAGACGCTCCAAAGATGGGAGCTTGCTAGACAAAGGAAACTTTACAGAGAACATTTCCTTCTTTTCTCCCAAAAATAGACAGCAGGTGGGTCAGTCAGCTCAGAGCATTAAGGGGAACTGATTAAAGTCCGTGCACATAAAGATGCAGGTTGTAAAAGAGGAATTTACCACATGCTTCTCTTTTTCTATCCTTACTATCTTTTAAGACCTCTCTTTTGGGCCAAATTCAAGAGAGCCCCGAGCTAGACTCTAACTTAATGCATTAGTAGTCGAGCTAACCCGAAATGAGCTCGAAATCAAAAAAAATACCAAAAAATCAACGTTAATCTTAGCAAACCCAGTCCAAAATGAACTCAGATGAATGCATACAAGAATTGAAACAAGGATGGGTATATCTACCAATAAGGCCTCTGGCCCTGTGCTAATTAATGGTCTTCAAAGTAAACAGCAAATAGGCATTCAGGTAAATTTTATAGCTGAAATCGGGTATATGAATTTATAGCAATTTAGGTAAAATAGTTATAGACTTCATAGACTCGGCCCAACTAAGAATGAATAATTATCATAAAAGGTTGGGATCAATCGATTACGAGAACTTATCTTCTCCGATCATTCTCTATCTAAAACAAGACTAGCTTGTGCAACTAGTTTACGTAAATGTTGTGCGTGCGACTCGTGTTCTTTGATAATACCATAAAAAGATGTTCGACTTTGAGGAAGACGGCCATTCAGTTTGACTTATTTGATGTCGGAGCACCTAGAGGGGGTTCTCTAGAAGGCAAGCATTAAAATGTGAAATGTGCAGAAGAATACATTATTCTTGAGAGGAAGTCTAAAACTAGATGATGAACCGTGCAATCAAATTTTCAACTTATGTTGACTGAAGACAAAATCATCCCTTACTGCTAATGACAGCAAACAAGTTTTTTTCACACAAACAAAAATGAAAAGCTGAATACTTAATATCTAAATAAACAACTTCTCCCACTGATAAAGAAGGAAAGTATTCTCATCAATTTGTCTGAATTTTAGACAATACTTTCATCATAAGGGAATAGTACGTATCTTATGTTCTTCTACGCTTCTACTCAAACTTTTTGATCAGAGAGAGATCGTTGAGCATTTTCTCAATTGCATCATCCTCAAGAGCTCGGCCTTTGGTCTGCAAACACAAAGCAGGTGAATTTTGACATAAAATAAAAGACTCTAAAAAGTAGATTTTCAAGAGAAAAAAAAAATAGGGACAATCCTAAAACATAGTCAAAGCCAACTGGCAAAAGGGTAGAAGGCTCCATAGAATGTTGTAGTAAAATAACTTTGTCAAAAAAGCAATAAAACCAACAATGTCGTATAGAAGAGAATAGAAATTTACTGCAAAAAAAAAAAAAGAATCATATATAAATGAGAACAATGACGTCACAAATCTAAAACTCATAAAATAGGAAATGGCTACTTTCAAAAGATTTTGTGAGTAACTTCCACTGATAAAAACAGTTATAAAAAACAGACTTATGATTTGAGCATGTATGAGGGGACTTGTAATATGCAACAATATTAAGATAGATAAGCTAATGAAAAAAAATGACAAAAATGTGATAGGTTATAAAACATTAAACCTATAACATTTCATGCCAACACGGTTTTTTAATGTAACATTATTTTAAAGTATAAGTTTTTACTTACTCTTGTTTTTTTATTTTAATTGTTTTCTTATTTCAAATTCCACACAAATTTCAACATCAAAATTAATATTATTTTACATTGTACACAAATCTCAAAATAGAATCCTACCACAGCCTCAATAACTGATCAATAAATAGACAAATCATGGCTCAAAGCTTTAATTCACTGGATTATCGAATGGATTAGAAGTTAATCCACTGGATTAACTTCTAATCCACTCGATAATCCAACAAATTAAACGCCTATACTATAATTGGTCAATTATTGGAGATACATAGCATTTTTCTTAAAAATAATAATATTTAAAATCCAACAAAAATTCTAACATTAAAATCAACTTTATTAATATCCTACACACATCATAAAATAAAATCAACTTTATTTAAAATCTTTTTACAAATCTTAAAATATAAACATCTCATCAAAGGTTAACTTTATCTGACTTAAAATTAACCAGGCTAAACAAACACACAAATATTTGGAAATGCATTCTTAATAATGATGATTATAATATTAAAACTGTGAACATAAGAAGGGATTAAATGGTAAAACAACAATGACAACTATCTTCCCATTTCGAACCAACTCAGTTTTAGATTTCTGTCATTGGTAATTTATCTTATTTCGCAGAATCAGCTCCTATCAAAATCGTAGGCTACATCATTCCCGAGACTTCAACCTAAATTAACTTACGCCACCTCTGGTTTATCAGCCACAATATGCAGATTAAAATTAATCAAGGCAATTGAAACTAATAAAAGTTTTTAAGTGATTCATCCTTCCATGTTGAAGATCAGTATTGAGAAACTCGGAAACACCAGTGGGGGAACAAGAAAATCAGCCTGATTTCTAAGAAGTAAGAACAAATATGTTATTGCAGACATCTTTTCTCAGATTCTGATAATACATTACATTTGGTTATCTAAGATATTCCCTATACAATATGTGTGATGTTTTCAAATTTTGACACAAGATGCAGCTAATTGATCTTATAGATGCCTACTGGTAGCTCAAGCTATCGGGAAGCAGACAAAGAGAGCTTAAAACCTCATATACGATCAATACAAATCAACAAGAACTTTCCTGTACTTTTTTTTTTTCACTGTTCATAACTGATTGGATTTCTCAAAGTTTTTTGCAAGTTTGAAAAAGGTTTTTCCCGAAAACTTCAGCACAAAGATTTTCAGAATCCTAGAAGATCAACAATCCACTATAGCTAGACACAAACGGTGAAGTTGCATCTAGCCTAAATTCCCATTTTTCATCAAAAACTAATATCTACATCCCTCCAGATAATAATCAAATAAGGTGCTAGTAAATTAAGTGTTAATCAGGACATAAAAGCTCCACAGTTATCATTCTCTACAAAGTTACCTTACTTTTGAAGGAAAGGTATATCAAATTCAATCAGTGTTCACCGTTAAAGATGAACGGGCTCATAGTTTGAAGAAATAATATAAACACTGCTTCTGAGCATAACATGGTTTAAGCTATGAATTAAGGTAATCTTCACCTGATGACTATTTGGTGAAAGCAACTTGTTTGAAACTTTACGGCATACATAATCAGATATTTTAATTCAAACAATTGAGTTGAAGCCTCCTCATAGCAAACCTTTTTGTTATTACTGGTAATATCCATATTAAGATGGTTACCTAACATTAAAATAAATTCAAGATAAATAGGTTGCATCAATGAAAAAGAACGAAACTGAACTTCGGTTTACCTCTGTAATATTACTATATTAGTTATTGAAAACAGTGATGGACATAAACATCTAGAATATTTAGATGCTAGAACTTCTTGTTAAATGATTAACCATCCCTCCGTGAAGGTCATTCAAGGATTCTCTTGTTTATGCAGAATATGCAGAATCAACATTCAAGGATTCTCTTGCTTATGCAGAATCGACAAGGAGATGATAACTTCTGAAGGTTTTGATAACAGCAAAGGAAACGTAAGTCTATATACGTATGCAGATCACTGCAGAGAAGATTTATACTTCAAACCAAAACTCCCAATAAAATTTTTGGTATTTTTTTCATTGTGAAAAAGAAATTTTCATACTTATTCACTAGAGGAAACTCACAACATGATTTATAATAGAGTTCTAAACCAATACACATGAGATGTACATAAAATTGCTTGACGAAATTTATGTCAATATTTGCCATCTCACCCAAGATAATGATAACTTGCTGGGTATTCATTAATACACATAATTAAGCAATTTAATATTGAATATAAATTAACAAACTATATATATTCCCTTATCAACATAACAAACAAAATAATCACCAATAGCAGGATTTAGTTATTGTAACCTTAAGAGAAGGAACCATCGCAATAGCTTCTTCAACTGTTTCAGGGCCCAGATTTCCAAGGACACAGAGCTACAAATCCCCCAAAAATATGATGTCATCATTTGGGCAATTAAGAATATGATGAAATGATAAGTTAAACTTGATGTTACACACCTCAAATTCTGCAAGTTGATTCCTACTTAAGATTCTGTGAGACTACTTAAGGATGCCAAGTGGAAGATATAATTTAAGGAATAAAAAGAAAGAGATGAGGGTTTAGCGAGAAAAAGCATCTACGTCCCTGCATTTTGACCATAACTGCAATCTGGTCACTCGGTTTTGCAAACTCTGCAATATGGTCGATACTTTCCTTTTCAGTTGTGGTATAGTCCTTTTGACAAGAAATTACTAGAACTTTCCATTAGTGCTCTGCACTTCCTCAAATGTTTGAACTTCAGAAAGCATAATGTAAAAAATAGATCTTCTCCTGTTAAAGTAAGTTCATAACTAGTCTAAAGGCATTTTCCTCCAGAAATCCAAAAAGCTTAGAGCACTAACAGAAAGTTTTAATAGTTTCAGTCAGAAGGCATATAGTGCAACTAAAATGAAAAGCAACAAATTGCAGATTCAACAAAATAGAAGGACCAGATTGCAATAATGATCTCTGGTTTAGCAGAAAAATCAGAGGGAAAAAATCAACAAATACAGCATCAAGTCTCTAGATATTCTTCCATTAAAAAAAAAGGGACATTTACACGGTGGACATAAAAATTAGGCTAATTTACGGATTTCACCATAAATCTCAAAATATTACAGATATCACATCTAAAACAGCTATTTTTTCATTTTTCACATCCTGCAGTAAATTCTATCAGAGAATTTAACCATTGATAGAATTTAACCATGATTAAATCTCAATAAAATCTCAGTCATTGATCGCATCATTTAACTATCGACCTTCATGTTAGGGCATCGCGGAGCTGCATTGGTTCCGACGACAACATATTCAGTACGAACCAATGTAGCTTCGGGATGAGGTAATTTCATATCCATCATTACCCTCTGAGTGATGCTAGCGTGAATACGTTGTCGCCGGAACCAATGCAGCTCTGCGATGCCCTAACATGAAGGTCGATGATTAAACGATGCGATCAATGGCTAAGATTTTGTTGAAATTTAATTATAGTTAAATCTTCTAATAGAATTTACTGCAGGATGTGAAAAACGAAAAAAATATCTGTTTTAAATGTGATATCTGTAATATTTTGAGATTTATGGTGAAATCCGTAAATTAGTCTAATTTCTGTGTCCACCATGTAAATGTTCCAAAAAAAAACTCTCCAGATATTCAGCATTCAGATAATGCATATGCATTGTACCATAATATATACACCCTGATGATTTAGGATACTCTCTAACTTGCTTTACAGCATCCTGATTCTTGTAACGGCTGAAGCGCTTTACGTACTGATGTGACTTTTCAAATACCCTATTTTAATATAAAAACAATTTAAGTCCTTTGCATATTCATTCAACATGTAACACTAACAAAAAAGAAGGACAATAACAAAAGGCACAATGACACGTACTGAGACATTTGATTCGTGGAGTCATCTGACATCTGCTGGAGTTGCTCTAATCTTCGATCAAGAATAAGTGCAACTTCACAATTCATCAAACACTTTGCCTTCAAAAACTCTATAAGATAGCATCACATAACTAACTTCACTTGGTAATTAAGTACAACTTTCTCATAGCAAATAAGTGTAAGAAAATATAAATGTATACTTAAATGAAGAAGCTGCACAAGAAAATAACAAGTACTTCATTTTACTTTCAGGGAATCATGCATTTTGATTAAAACATTTTGCCCTTAGTACTTGATCCGTCTGATTTCAGAAATTAGAACGTTCATCTCCCTGTACACAATGTCCTAAATGAATAATTCAGAAAACAAGTACAATGCACAAAAGTACCATTTAAAAGTATCTTTATCATCTTCATTTATGAAAATATCCGGTCAGATCTTCATGTTTTGGTGGCCACCAGCTTTTATCGCATACGCTTTTTCCATGTTCTACTATGCTTTCATCACTTTATTCCTATGCTACAGGGCTACCAACATGGCATTCCTACTCAACAACTATCACCAAGATTTCATACTTCTACCTTAATATTTTGAAAGAAAAATTCCAACCCCAGATCTCCGTCCACCAGACCAAAATCCCCATGCCCAACAAAAAAGTATTCCATTTTAAAAGGCAAAGGTTCTCCCCTTGTTTGAAAGGAGTTCTCATGAAACTCTCCTATCTTCAAAATTCCAAATCCCCGCCCTATTTTTCTATAGTTTTTCATTTCAGCTACCCTGCTTTTTTTTACCCTAGCGATGTCCATATTTTTTAATCAAGCTAGGATTTAGATAGCAAAAAAAAATTCAACACAAGACTGGTTTTCACTTTTCATGACCGCAATGAGGTATATAATCAAATTTCAAACAAAAGAAAATATAATTTATGCCAAAACTAAGTAGTGCAATGATTCCAGCTCAAGAATGACATTCATGGATTGGCAATACAAGACCAACTACATTAGCTTCAAAGATAAATAAAAAAGAGCATTTAAATGCCACATGAAACATTGAATATTACATCCTCTTTCAAATACATATCAACACAAAGTTTAAGTTTTGTGAAGACAGCATTGGGTAAGTAATATTCAATAATTTTTTGTAATATGTAAGCAAATATCCCAAATAAAAAAATAGCATTAAGCTGGAAAAAGAAAAATTCAACCCCACAACTAGAACCCACATAAAATGAACTCTTCCAAAAAGGAATTCTCTTGAACTCTCCTTTCTCTAAAATACCAAATCAACTGCTCCCCTTTTATGTCATTCTTTTTGGACTCTCCATTCCAACCACCCAGTTTTATCAATTGAGTATCTCTTGAACTCTCCATTCCAACTACCCAGTTTTATCTCTACTAGTGATGTTCATATCTTTAATCAAATTGAACTCCTGTGACCTAGATAACAGTAATAGTACTAATAAAATACTAAATTTCACTTTTCATGACTACAATGTGGCATTGATCAAATTTCAAACGAAAAATATGAAAAACTATTGACCGAATATGTATTAGCATATTACCAAGACTAAGGTGTGGTAAACCAAAAGGTGTGGCAAACCAAAATAAACAAGCAAGGATTTCAGCTCAAAAGTCCAAACACATGATTAGTGAGTTAAATATATCAACATAAAAGACAATTGCAAATAATTTCTAGAGATAAGAAAAGAATAGCACTTATCAATCGCAATCTCCTTATTTCTTATAGAACACAGTTATGAGTACCTATAAAACCATTTAAAAATCAAGGTCATCTCCCCCACTACCCTTTTCAAGAAAATGTCCTCCTAAAAAAACAGAACTTTCACCATTGTCCTAATGGATTTCTCATGAACTCACCTTATCTTCAAAATCCAATCCCCAACCTTGGTGGGGACACAGATCAGCATCGAATCGGATGGCTAGGATGACGTCATGCGCTGAATCAAAATTCAAATTCAAATTAATTAGAGCTATTAGAGATTTTCATATTAGCTTTATTTAAATTTGATTTGATTTGATTCAGTGCATATCTGGAAGATTTGAAGACTCACCACATTTGGAGCTGATTTTATTGTAATAGAATTAGTTCCATATTTGTTTTTATTTATTTGATATTTTATTTACTGCATTTAATATTGTATTTTCAAATTTCTATATGGGATCTCTCTATATAAAGAGGTTGTCTTGCATTGTAAAAAAAAAGAATATTGTGATGAATGAAATTATGTTTGAGTTTTCTCAGAGCCTAGATCCGGGTTAAGGGGTCGATATTCCGGTGAAGGAAAGGGTAGGGTTAGCCTTTGGTGAGAATCCTCAAAGTAGCCTAGTTATCCACTTTATAAAAAAAAAAAAAAAAAAAAATCTTTTCCCTTTTTTCAGTTCAACTAAAGTCCAGGCCCCTGGACGTAATTTCCCAGCCCACTTTGCCTTTCTTCCTCTCTGCCGGTTCGGGAAACCACCGTGCGTCGCCACTGCCGCTCCACCGCCCTCCTCGCAGCCACCCCGCCTCCC
>JAEMOT010003870.1:30293-80301 GCA_019297695.1 Apostasia ramifera | reverse complement strand
TCAGCCCGCCGCCTGCGCCTAAGCCCACCCACGCGTCCGCCCAGCCCGCTCGCTCGCCGTCTGTGCTCGCGCTCTCGCGTTGTTCGTTTCAGATCGGATACACGTCTCTTCTCCGATTCAAATCGCTGGTAAATTCTTTCCCGAATGCAATTAAACTGATTATTTGATTTCAATATAAATTATTCGCTTGACTTGAATTATTTTTTTTAGCTCTAATTGTGTGATCCAATAATTCCTTGTGTGTTAATTACTGTTGGATGCAACGATGAGACGTCTGTCTTAAATTCTTGAACCTCGGATCTGATTTATTGAATTTAAATTGACGCCCTAATCTAAATTGATAAATTCTTATTTATCATACGATCTAATTTAATTTTAATTTTAAAATATCTTAATTTGCGGAATTCAAAAGTCTTATTTATCATATAATTTATCTAGAAAATATTTTTTTTTCTCTTAATTAAAATAATTTGCGAATCAGTTTGCTGAATATAAAATAATATAAAATATCATTTACACTCATTTTTCCGTCCCGCATCAAACCTCCAAACCTTTCTGTCAAAAATGGGCTATGCACCATATCACATCTCAAACAGTCAAAGACTAATAGTAAAAGAACCAAAAAACTGATGAAGACACTATACGCTCCATTAAGTGGTGAGGAGCTGCATGTATCCATGTCTAATCCTTTCCCCCAACAAGGGATCGTTTGTCCATTTGGAGATTCAAGTTAGAACATATGTGACCATAATCTAAAATGAAATGCTGAAAATAATACAACTGACTAATGGATAAATATAAATTATTAATCAAAAACAATAACACTCACCTTTCTCCTTTCTTTCTATACTATAGTATATTAAATTCAATGACATCAACAACAAATGCTTTATTCCGTTTTTTACATGCAAAGCTATGTATATGCAAAGCATAGAAAGCAACTAAAATTGTTAACCACGGTGAGACGAAGGATGACTAGATAAATTGTTAAGAGATTCTCTTCAAGATCCCTATAAATATTTCCTTTGGTAGAAAAAGCAAAGACATTGGTACATGATGGCATGTAAAAGTAACAAAAAAGTTAAAAAAAAAAGGAAAGAAAAGAAAGAAATCGCAGAAGTAATAGATCAAAACATAATGCACTAATCCATGCAATTTGAGTTTCCTTCAGTATGATAAAGAGAAGCCAAGGCTTCGTGATAAAAAGAACAATCCCAACAATCTGTTATGATAATGGTGACAGTGATAATAAGATTTTCACTAACCTTCAGCAATTTTAAGCTCTGCAGCATTTTCATCTTCCTCAGTGGACATGATAGAACCTAGCTGAAGTCCTGAACAGAGCTTAGTGAGGTAAGATTGTTGGAGAAAAAAGCTTTAGTCGATGCACAATAGAATACATAGGTTTAGCAAAGCACGAAACAAACCTGATGGGGGAAATAGTGAGAAATACAGAGAGAGAGAAAGAGAGAAGAAACATGAAGAGTGATTAACCTGTCAACAATGGGTGTGTCTAAGGGAAAAGCAAGGAAAAAGGCAAAAGAACCTGTGAAGGTATTGAGTATCATGAAAAACTTGCAAATTCATTTTATATTTTTTAATTATTTTGAGTGTATAATTGTTTTTTCTATTTAAATCATAGCCGCTTTTTTCTCTTTGAGGATATTTTAAAATGACTACGTTGCTAAATTTCATAATTAAATACCTAATTAACAAAATAATCAAGATTATTAAAAAATTAAAGAAGAATACACAATTGGACAGAGGGTGCCATTGCTCAGGTGACTCCTACTTCAATTTCCTTCTTAAATGAAAAGAGTCTCTCATTATCTAGTGACTCTATACTTCACATTTTTTATGAGTGGAGTATCCCAAAATACATCACTAGAATATCATGCAGCTCTACCCACAGATAGCATTTATAATCAGAGACAGGAATCAACTTAGCATTTGGAAGACTTCATTCTTGAGATTCTTTAAAAATAGTCCCTCAACCCACAAATTTATACTTTATACATTTGATTTTTGATCCACTAAGACGAAGACCTTTAAATTCTAAAGAATTCCTCCATAACTTGAGTTTTGCCTTAGCTTCTTCTGTAATCTTATCAATAAAAAGAATATCTACAAAAAACATATATCAAAGTACTGTTTCTTAAATATGTCCAGTTATAGCTTCCATAACTAATGAAAAAAGATGTGAGCTTAAAGTAGAGCCTTAGTATAGTCCAACTATAATTGAAAAATTCTTTGTTAAACTAGTTTGTATTTGAACACAAGTAACATCCTGTGTACTAGTAAACACAAAGATGCGGGCTCTGTGTACTTATAAACAATCTTTACATCAAAGTTGATCGAGTCCACATGTATTCCGCAATAGATTCTCACAGCGATACCAACTAGTTAATCATATAATTTAAATCTCACAGCTTTCCCCTTTCCACCTTTAAAGGTTTTTGACAACCATCATTTCAAAAAACTAGCTCATCACCAAAATGAATAGTGGCATAAACAACTGAACTTTTGTTGAATCTACTTGATATGCTTGGATAAACACAATTAAATACTATTTAAATTACACAATTGTTCTTAATGAAAATATGCTATAAGAAAGTTATTTAAATTAAATAAGTGTTGCAAAAGTATGTGTAATGAAAGAAAAATATCTATGAAATATGTTATTTAAAATAAAACTACAAACAAATTATATTATGGAATAAACTAACAACAAGACTAATTCTAGTAATAATATAAAAAATAAATTAAAATTTACCTCATGAAAGCAAAAGACTAATTGCAGGTTATCACTCAAACAAGACGAAGATTGAGGAAAAATTTTGTTGGCATTTAGCTGGTGACGAGTGGGTTTAGGGACTATCTATAAAAAATCTCAAAGCTGAAGTCCCTCAAATACTTAGATAACTCCAGTAGTCAATGGTTATAAATGAAACTGGTGGGTGGAGCAGCATGATATTCAAGTGACATATTTTGAGCCACTCCACCCAATGAAAAGGTAAAATATAGTCACCTGATAATTGACAGACTCATTTCAAGTGATTTCTATTTAAAAAAGAAATTAAATCAGAAGTCACCCGAGCAACAGTGTGTGTTGTTCAAATGTGTTCCCTTCACTAAATTTTTAATGTTCATGACACTTTTATTAATCAGGTATTTAATCATAAAATTTAGCAACTCAGTAATTTTAAAATATCCTCTTTGTGATTTTAGCTGCAGAATATCCAGAGAGTACAGAGTAATCCATCATAACGTACAAACAAAGTACAAGAAGAAAGGATGCAGTAAAAGAAAATCATGCAAACAGAAATTGATTTACTAAATTAGTTATTCAGAACAAAGAGGGTTAAATGCAAAATGCACCCTAGAAGAAATCAGGGCTTTGGGCACTTCTCACCCCAACAATTTAAATCATGTGGTGCAAAAGTGCCAAAATCCCTCTTTTTGGGGGGTGCAATTTGCATTTCATCATCCCAAACAGAAATTTATATACAATGAAAAGCAATTTAAAAATAAACAAAAACACACAGAGCAAAGGAAACAACTCATATAAGGAAGACAAAACAATTCCTAATCCAAAGCCTAAATACCTCACATAAATTTATCTCGAGTAAGATCCACCATACAACAATGCCTAGACATTGGGAAAAAATAGCCAAAAACAGGACACGCGCCTTCGTCGGCAAGGCAACGGAGACGGAGAAGGTGGTGACGGAAAGTCTGAAGCAGAGAAGGAGAACGGAGTTTACCGGGTGTAGCTGCTTTCAGTGTGGGCAAGCCACTACAGCGTGACAGCGTCGGCGCTTTCAATGGAGACGGCGGGTCCGGTTTATCGACGGCGCGAGCGACTGGGCGGCACTGAGAACGGCTCGGTTGATCGTCGCGCGTCCGCGAGAAGTAAAAAAGCGATTACTGAGAACAAAAAGGATAGGGCCGGCGTTGAGAAGGAAGAGTAGGACGGCGGTCGTGAGATCGTGAGCCTACAGTAGAGTTTGCTACCGACCCGATGTTGGAAAAATTACTCCGTGCCGCTGGCGATCACGTCGGTGGTTCGCTCGCATCTCACCGTGTGTGCGTGATGAGTCTCGCACTTCACGATAATTAAATGGAGCGTATGATCGGACTATCTGATCGTGCTAATGTTATAATCAAATTGAACTGTTTGGTCTAATCAGATAGTCCATCTGATAACACCTATAACGGCTTAATTTGATCACTAAAAAATAAGTATTAAAATAAATATATATTTATTAACGTGTTGTTTCAGTGCTGTATCTCAGCCGTATACGTGATATTTTGAGAGGCACGCTAAGCTTTCATTATGATAATTAATCACTAATTAGTGGGTTTACTTTTACAGGTCTCAACCCTCGGCCCCGATGATTTAACCTTCCCAAACCCCGATGATTCAATCCCAGCTCTCCCCAAGCATCGTCCACGATGTTTCGGAGATCTCCTCAATCATCGGCCACATGGGTTCGAGCCATATTCCAAAATCATCGTTGACGATGTTTCTCAGCTGCGCCTGTCGCTATCAACATTCCCCGACCGCACCATTTCCAATGACGCATGCTCCTGCCAATCACGCCAACCAAAGATCCGCGTACTCCAGCTGTTACGGATTCCCAAGAGAATTGTGAAGCCCGAGGAGATAAGTTCTCCATCCATTGCTTCTAGCTCCTCCAGTGGCCAACAACGACTGAACTACTGGTGCGAGCTCAGCATCCTTTTTTCGAAAGATCTGGGCGGAGCTCCACTATCTCCCGCCTATAAATACCCCTAAACGAGGCTTCAGGGGGGACTTCGGGTCGGCTAGGCTTCTTTCTTCTTCTTCTTTTCCTTTTTCCATTTCTCTACTCTATTTAAACCCTTGTACTGCGCCCAAGCGGCTCCTTCTTTTGAGATATAGTGAAATACTTCAGGCTGATCGATGGACGTAGAAGATTTTCTCCCTGAACTACCTTAAACCTCTGTGTACTTTTCTGGATGTCTTTCCCTCACTTGAGCCTTAATCATCAAGCTTAACTCTCTAGTACCGCTGTCTCTCGGAACCCCCTACTTCTCACGTCAATAATATTTAAAAAAATAGATATAATTTGAAATTAAATAAGTATACATCCAAAATAATAAGTATCATATGTACACATATTTTCTTTAATTAAACCTGCCTGATTTGAAACTATACCTATTTTTTATACATATATCTACTTTTAATACTTACCTTTCTGGTAGCCGAACGGACCGTTTGGTCGGCCAACCAGACGGTCCGGTCGAGCACCACCAGACCGTCCAATCCGGTCAGACCATTAGAAAAGTAAGTATTCAAAGTAGATATACATCCTAAAAAAAAAGTATAACTTGAAATCAAGTAAATATACGTTTGGAATAGTAAGTATCATATGTACTCACATACTTTCTTATTTATACCTAGCTAATTCAAAACTATACCTACTTTTTTAAATGAATACTTACTTTCTAGTGGCTGAACGGACCGTCCGGTCAGCCAACCAGATCGTCCGATCGAGCCGGCCAGACGGTCCGATTGGGTATCGTTGGAGCCTCAACCGACGATCCTATCGTCCGCTCCGTTTAATTGCCGTAAAATGCGGAACCCACCACACACACGCGGTGAGTTGTAATTGGCAAGTGAACCACTGACGTGAGCGAGGTGGATTGCTCGCCGCACACAATAATTTTTCCCGATAGTGAGACCGTGAGATAGTGAGAGTAGGCTGAATGACTTAACGAGTTGAGCCTGAGCGAGCTGCCAAAAACTCGAATTTTTGAACTTTGGGTCAGGTTTAATTTTAGGCAATTAAAATTTATTTAATTATAAGATAATTTAATTTTGAGTTAAATTAAATATAATTGTTTATAATTTAAAAAATAAATTCACTGAGTTATTTAGTAAATTAAGTTTTAATTTATTTAACAATTTAATGAATTAAATAACTAAATTATAATTAATCAATTTATTAAACAGTTATTCAAATCACATTGGATTTTTCATATTAAATATATATTTTTTTAAAAATTTTAGGTGTATTATATATATGTATTTATATGTTAATGTTTTCAATAAACATTATATCTAATCATAAATTAAATATAAGTTAAGTTCTTTATTCACTTCAATATATATTTTATGTAATATATTTACATATAAAATATCTTAAATATGTGTTATTATAAAAAATTAAATTGATTATTAATTTAATTAATTTTATTTTGAGTGAGTTACCTTCGAATTATAATAAAATAAAGTTAAGTGTGAATCGTGTAAAAAAAGCTTTGTAGAATAAATTCGATATAAGTTATAACCAAATAAATAATAAGAATCATGTTAGTTATTTCATACATTATAATATTGTTATAAATTATTTATTAAAGAAGACAGTTATGGCATCAGTGACTAACATATTTTTAACTAACTATGTCATACAATCATATTTCTACTTAAAATTTATTCTGTTCATATTTATTTTATTGTTTTAAATATATTTAAATAATATTTCAGAATTTAAATTTCAAGCTTTAATTATGATGTTTAGTTATCTATTACGTTAAATATATTAATTAAAAAAGATACATTAAATAACGTTATAATTTAATATAAAAATAAATAAATTTAAGCTAAAAACTTTAGATTAATTCGTAAAAAATAAAAATTAAAGAACTAAAATATAATTCATTCGTTAAATTAGATGGATGAAAACAGTTAAATTGTTTATTTATTGCACGACATAATTCTCATTTTATTTACTGTATTAATAGTATTCTGTATTGCTGTTTGTTTTCATATAAGATTAGTTAAAAGCTGAGTTCATAAAAACTCACTCCCTCAAATATTTTTTAAATTTATCACAAACTGCACTAATGAGAATGCGTGCGAGAGTGATCTTCTTCAAAGACAATTTGATTTAATATTTTTTAGTTATTTTATATTTCAAATAATTAATTAGATTCTTCCTTATAATTATTAATGCATTATTTTAGTTATAAATTTATTCAAGATCCATTTTAATTACTAGATTCGAAGGGATTAGAGAATCACTTTCAATTTAGTTAGTTGATGTGTTGCTTAACTCTATATTAGAGGATTGAGACGTGACACTTTAACTCAAATTTATTTAAGTATGATTCTTATATATATTATAAGCCGTTCAAATGCTTTAAGTTTGACTCTTATGAAGCTTAACGTTGAACTCATTGAAGTTATTTTTGTAAATACATGTTATTTTTACCTAACTACTATTTAAACATAACTACTTTAATCAATTAAATATGTTAGAAAAAGTTGCATTCCAAGATTTAAAATATTTTGTGCTTTGAATCGTGAAACTATTTTACTAGATTTGATACTTTTAAGGCAAAATACTCGGAAGGTAAAATGCTCATTGGACATCGAATTGTCTTTAAAAAATTTTAAAATATATAAGTCATCGTAACATATTTGTATGTCAATGGAAAGCCTACTTTGAATCCGTACACTAATCATCTCGCTAGTTGATCAAAGAATTGATCAAATAAAACTATCTATTTTTGACCGACTTAACTTTCTCAGTTAAAGTATGTTTTGTTGCACGGAATGAGACTC
Organism: Apostasia ramifera; assembly: GCA_019297695.1. Lineage (NCBI taxonomy): Eukaryota > Viridiplantae > Streptophyta > Magnoliopsida > Asparagales > Orchidaceae > Apostasia > Apostasia ramifera. The sequence continues at coordinate 72,689 of JAEMOT010003870.1, read as the reverse complement.
GTGCATTATTTATTTGATATCTTTTAAATACATTTCTCTCCCATGGATTCTTAATTAGATATCTTTTAGGGGGCGTTTGGTTCAATGTTATCTTGATGTTATGTTATGTTATTTAGAGAAAGCAACTGTTTGGTTTAATGACATCTACAATTAATCTTCAATTAGATTATAAAATTATTAGTCAAAAGATGACATCTAGATGTCGTGATAGTTAGATACATAATATAACATCAAAATAACAACGAACCAAACGTCCTCTTAGTGAAATTATTTTAATATATATATATATATATATTATTGATTACCTTTCATCATTAATTCATTGATGTACCCATACTTGAGTCACGCATTTGCTTTAAATATCATCTTCTATGTTAATAATATTTCAATTACTTTTGAAATGGGGAGTGAAGAAAATTACTTGTGTGATATATTTTTACTTTTCTTAAATACTTGAACATGTCAATATTTTAATTGAATTTGATGTTTTTATGTGTCACATGCTAGAAGTGATCTTGAAATCTTATTCTTCATTCATTTATTTTTATTAGTTCTTTGTGTTCAAATTATATATTTTTTTATTTTATCTCTTGACGCTATAATTTTTTTCATACTACTTAAAATTTATAGTGATAATATAATTTTAATTTAAAACTCTCTATCCTAGATAAGCTCTTTCTCTACTAAATAAGAAAAATACCATCTTAAATTATATGTTAAAAGGGAAGAATTATTTTGATTATATATCCATAAATTACCTACGGAAGTTGTCTTTCTTGCTTGCCAAGTTTTAGCACGTGTCTTTTTCTCAACATGATATAACTATAGATTTTTCTAATGAATGTCATTTATATTATGACTAGAGGATGAGTAGAATGCTAAGTATATGATGTTATTTTTGCTACTCTCATGGCATATATTTAATTTATTACATACTGTGATTTAATTATAGAGATATTATTTATTTTGATTTCAGAAAATTACATGACTTGAGTACTTCTGGCTGATTCAATTATAGAGAATTAAGCCTGATAATTAAGGCTTAAACGAGAGAGAAAAACATGCAGAAGAACACACAAAGATTTAAATTGGTTCAGAGAGAAAATTTCCTATGTCCACCGGATCAGCCTGAAGTCTTTCACAATATCTTGAAGAAGGGGCCTGTAAGGCCTAGTATAGAATTGTATAGAAAAGCAAAAAGAAAAATGAAGTTCCAGCTATATTTTGGGGAGAAGGCTCCGAGGGTTCGGAGGGCACTCAGTTAAAGAGATTCCAAATTCCAGAGAGAAGATCCATCTCATCCAACCTCTGGTCTGAAGCCTGTTGTAACATTCCGTGATCTCATTGTAGAGGTATTGTCCGCTTTGGCTTTAGAAAAATTGCGTGCTTGAGTGCTTCCCAGGATATCACCCATCCCAGTGCTACTCCAGCCCAAGCACACTCAACTATGAAGTTTTCCATCACTAGCCTCATGGTTTTGTCCCAAAAGGCGCCTCTACTATTTGAGATCACGTTATCTACTTATACAGCTCAGGATCTCCCTCCCTTTCCGATGTGGGACGATTCATTCCTGCGCCCCTCTCACCACTCATTATTCGGCCTAGAAGCCTGCCAGGAGCCGCACTTTGCCTTAGTGATTCTGTTAGGACACCACCCGGCGATCACTCCCCGCCCTCTTCGGCCACGGGCGTCGTCACAGGCCCACCAGCTTCCGCCTGGTTCGTCCTCGAACCACATCGTACTGCGGGAGGTCGGCTCTGATATCATATTATAACATTCCGTGATCTCATTGTAGAGGTATTGTCCGCTTTGGCTTTAGAAAAATTGCGTGCTTGAGTGCTTCCCAGGATATCACCCATCCCAGTGCTACTCCAGCCCAAGCACACTCAACTATGAAGTTTTCCATCACTAGCCTCATGGTTTTGTCCCAAAAAGCGCCTCTACTATTTGAGATCACGTTATCTACTTATACAGCTCAGGATCTCCCTCCCTTTCCGATGTGGGACGATTCATTCCTGCGCCCCTCTCACCACTCATTATTCGGCCTAGAAGCCTGCCAGGAGCCGCACTTTGCCTCAGTAATTCCTTTCTGTTAGGACACCACCCGGCGATCACTCCCCGCCCTCTTCGGCCACGGGCGTTACACCTGTGCAAGGGTATTTACAGGCGGAAGGAAGAGGAGCTTTATCCGGCTTGCAATGGCAGTCTGCAGGTCGCGACTATAGGGCAAGCTGGAGCTATCTTATCAGGAGAATGGCTTCCTCCCTTCGATGATTTGACTAGAGCTGTGGCAGCGCTCTCCAGGTATGATAATATGTACAGGATATGGCTGTCATGCCTATACGAATTGTACGATTGTTAGTTTGGAGAGGTTTGACAGCTGCGACTTGGGCCATATATCAGCGTCGATGCTATTGCAAGATCTGATCTTCGGAACCGAAGGCATAGCTCTTCTAGAAGGGCAATAAATAATTAGATTAGCCAATCCTCATGCTCGATGGTGACTGGCAAGCAGAATTAGAAAGCGTATATGACTGAGAAATATCGTCATCGATGGTGCAGGAAGATGGCTCGAAACATTATGCCCGATGCCTGGGGAGAGCTGGGGTAGGTCGTTCCCAATGTTATGGGACTACTTAGCCCAATCCTCGTGGACGAGGTTTGTGGAAGGCTAAATCGTCGGGGTCGAGGTTTGAGACCTGCAAAAGTAAAGCCTATTAATTAGTGATTAATTATCATGATAGGGGATTAGCATGCCTCTCGAGGTGCTACGTATATGGCTGAGCTGCAACGCTAGAACCACGTGTTAACACCTAGTACTATCGAGACTTTGCCTAGAGTTGCCTAAACATTGGGTGGCTCTGATAATAGTTGCCTAGACATTAGCAATGGATGGTTTTTTTTAAAAAAACAAAAAGTTGCCCAAACTCTTAGAAATTTTTGGGCAACTTCCTAAAGTTTTTTTTTTTTTTTTTTTTTTTGGGAGGGTTGATATGATATTAATTAATTAATTAATCATATTTATTATAAATATATGGGTGAATTACACTTAGGTTCCTGAGTTTAATGCTTAATAATGTATAAGTCCATATTTTCAAAATTATAATACCAGGGTCCCTGAGTTTTAATAAATTATCAAATGGGTCTTTTTTATTTTTTTATTATTAATTTTTTTTTTAAATTACTATTATATCCCTCCCTCTCTCTCTTATTCTAGCACTGCATCTCAGCCATACACGTGGCACCTTGAGAGGCACGCTAATCCTTCATCATGATTAACCACTAATTAATGGGTTTTACTTTTGTAGATGTCAAACCTCGACCCTAATGATTCAGCTCTTCACTAAACCTCGTCGATGAGGATTGAGCTACAGTTGTGTCATAACATCGGGGACGACATATCCCAGCTCTTTCCAGGTATCGAGAACGATATTTCAAGTCATCTTCCAATATCATCAGTGACGATGTTTCTCAACTGCACCTGTCGCTATCAGCGTGCCACGATCGCACAATTTTCAATGGCGTATGCTCCTGCCACTCACACAAACCAAGGGCCCGCATGCTTCAGTCATCACGGACCCTGAGAAGAATTGTCAAGATCAAGAAGACAAGTTCTTCACCCATTGCTTCCAGCTCCTCCAGTGGCCAACTGTAGTGGAACCACTAGTACAGACTCAGCAATTGTATATATTATCATACTCCGAAAAATCCGAGCGAAGCTCCCGCCTATAAATACCCACTATCTCAGCATCTTCAATAATGCAAAAGCATCTTTAATAATTCAGCAGTAGCCAACCTTAGGTCTATATAAACGGGGAGCCTTTGGCTTGTAGAGGCATTCGTTTCCACATCTGTTTCCACTGCAGTCCACTTCCTTATCGCTCTCCTCTCTTCCACACACTCTCTCTCTCTCTTTCTCCCTCCCAACGCCGGATAATATTTCATTACAGTCCGACTAAACCAGGACTTCATTATAATTTTTCCATAGGGACTTTTTTGCAATTTTACCAATAATAATGTCAGCATCTTCAGCTTTAACAATAATATGAGGAATCTCAGCTTTGAGTCAACATCAGGCATCTTTACTTTACAATAATAGCAGGAATCACTGCTATCTCGGCATCTTCAATAATGCAAAAGTATTTTAATAATTCAGCAGCAGTCAACCTTAGGTCTATATAAACGGGAAGCCTCTGGCTTGTAGAGGCATTCGTTTCCACATCTGTTTCCACTGCAGTCCACTTTCTTATCGCTCTCCTCTCTTCCACACACTCTCTCTCTCTTTCTCTCTCCCAACGCCGGATAATATTTCATTACAGTCCGACTAAATTAGGACTTCATTATAATTTCTCCACAGGGATATCTTTGCAATTTTACCAGTAATAATATCAGCATCTTCAGCTTTAATAATAATATAAAGAATCTCAACTTTGGGTCAACATTAGGCATCTTTATTTTACAATAATAGCAGGAATCAATGCTATCTCGGCATCTTAATAATTCGGCAGCAGCCAACCTTAGGTCTATATAAATGGGGAGCCTCTAGCTTGTAGAGGCATCCGTTTCCACATCTATTTCCACTGCAGTCCACTTCCTTATCGCTCTCCTCTCTTCCACACACACTCTCTCTCTCCCCCCAACTGAACTAGTATCAGAGCTCTTGTAATAGTTGGGCACAGATTGAAGATGCCGAGATAGTAGTGATTCCTACTATTATTGTAAAGTAAAGATACCTGATGTTGACCCAAAGCTGAGATTCTTCATATTATTGTTAAAGTTGAAGATACTGATATTATTGCTGATAAAATTGCAAAGAAGTCCCTGTGGAGAAATTATAATGAAGTCCTAGTTTAGTCGGAGTGTAATGAAATATTATCCGGCGTTGAGGAGAATCCAACTTGTATCTCAGTAAGTAATTGTTTAGTTCGAGATCCCCACTGGAAGTCTAAATTATTATCTCCAGTATCAATTTCACTCAAATCCTCTTCATCATATACCATAATTCTACCGTTACTTTGAAATTTATATTTATGTCTTTCTTGGTAAACTGATAGTAATTCTGATAAATTTTGCTTTATTTCGTAGTCCCATGAATAGCCAAATTTTTTTTTTAAAACTGGCTGTCCTCTAGTATTGTTTTCGCATTTCTTAAAAAAATATTGAGAAAATTATTCTTCACATTGAAGTTTATATGGTATATGATGAAGAGGATTTGAGTGAAATTGATACTGGAGATAATAATTTAGACTTCCAGTGGGGACCTCGAACTGAACAATTACTCAGTTTTAATAATAATATGAAGAATCTCAGCTTTGGGTCAACATCAGGCATCTTTACTTTACAATAATAGCAGGAATCACTGCTATCTCGGCATTTTCAATAATTCAGCAGCAGCCAACTTTAAATTTATATAAACGGAGAGTCTCTGGCTTGTAGAGACATCTATTTTCACATCTGTTTCCACTGCAGTTAACTTTCTTATCACTCTCCTCTCTTCCACACACACTCTCTCTATTTTGATTTGACAAAAATATCATGACCATTGAAGTCAAACACAAGATCGGCGCAAGCGATAATTTTTTTTTTTTTCACACTTCTAAAAACTTTTTTTTTTTAATCTTTCCCTAGACGGTTATTGGAGGGGGAGCAGCCTCGTCCGTCCGGCGAGGACTGTGGGAAAATGGCGGCCGCGCTAAGACTAGCCATCCTTTGCCAAATCCGAGTCCCCGTCCGAGCCGTAGATCGAATCCGACCTATCTCGGCGTCGTTTGCACTCTTCCAGAACCGATTCCTGTCATCTCATGGTGAGGAGCATCTCGAACGGGAGGAGGTTGCCGAGCGCGTCCTCGCCGTCGTCAAGAGCTACCCTAAGCTAGACCCTTCCAAGGTCCCTCTCTTTTCTCTAAACCCTAAAGTACTTCTTGATTTCGTTTACAGCAATCGCAGGTTTTCATGTCCGTACGAGATCGCAGGTAGCCCAGGATTCCCACTTCCAGAAGGACCTGGGCCTGGATAGTCTCGACAACGTCGAGATCGTCATGGCGCTCGAGGAGGAATTCAAGCTCGAGATCCCGGACAAGGAGGCCGACAAAATCGACTCTTGTAGCTTAGCCATCGAGTACATCTCTAACCATCCTATGGCTGGCTGATTCTTACATTTTAAAGAGATTGAAATGCTTGTTTTATTGCTGATCCACTTGTTGGAATCCAACTCCATGTCAAATTCTCTTGGTTTTTAGAATGTAGCTTTATCCAGGATATGGAACTCAGGAATGTGTCGTCAATAATTACATCTGTCTTGAGATTTCTTTTTTAACTCAAAAACTTGTTATAATTTTTTTTTTCTTTTAGGGAACCTTTTATTTTGTAGAAATTGCACTTGACTGGTTTCAGGCGCCATAGTACTTTTTGGATTTTCTTTTGCTGCATTCTTATGCAACTTCGTTTTCCGGTTAATTTGGTTGCTTGCACAATTTTGTAAACTGAGTTGACTTGTTTGCCTTGACGAACTCAGAGACCGAGCTTTGACAGTGGAGCCTTTCTACTCGGCCATACTTCTTAAATTATAAATTTTGCAGTCTACATGATCATTCAGGGTTACCCTAACTTGATTTGGATAAAGTCTTTGTTATTGCTGATTTATATTAGGTTCTCTAGTTGAATTAGCTGTGTTTCTGTTTTATGTAGATGCCTCTGATATATGTGCCACTTGTGCTTAGCTTACTTATTGATTTATTTTTTACTCTACAACTAATTAAGGTTTAGGCTGATAACCATTGGTCCTGTTTTCACTTTTGCCTAATAACTAATAGCCTAAATTTGTTAGCAGCAGCATAATCCATGTCTTTGCTGTCTTTCATGTTTACATTCCTGTCACCTAATACTAATTTTATATTTTATGTTAATTTTCTTACCTTTTGCATTTGTTTTTTCAAAGAGAGACAAGGGAAGAAAAGAAATGACTCACTTGCTCTGATAGAGAGCAAGCTGAATAGAGAGGGGAAATGTAGTCAACCAGAACCAGTTTTGAATTAATGTTTTAGTTTGAGATTAAGATTCTGTTGTTGTTGTATTATTTGTGTATGTATGATGTTTTTACTCAATGATGTTTTTGCAGATTTTATGTATTTAGACGAGACTTACCTGCACCACTAATGTAATGGTATATAAACAATAGGTCTCAGCTCCAGACTGACTTAAAGTATGCTTTGCTAGGTACCTTTTTTTGTCATTTTATGTTCTACAAAAGCACAATTTTAAGGGAAGTAGAAGTTTCAGAGCATGTAGTGTATGGTTCTTGTAATTTCTGTCAAATATTTTGAAAGAAAACTGAAAGCCAAATGCATAATAAGTAAAGTTGATTGTTGAATAATTTTGGAAGAAATCATTGATTTAAAATTGAATTTAGTTAAGTTTATATATTTATGTGAAAAAGAAATTACATGTAAATAAATATTTAATTACAAGTGACTATAGGTGTTCAATATTATTCCAGAAAATAATTCTGCTATATACTAGTAGCAAACGAAATAAAATCTCTTGGGAGATGAAATATGGTAAATCAGCAGTAGTAGAATGGCATAATAATTTGAGTATCCTTTTCATTATGTTTGAAAGAACAATTTGGAACTCATTTACGAATATTGTGATGGACTTTGTGGTTTTGGTAGAAGGAAATTTCCTTCCAAAATTTTGATGCTTCAAATTCAATAAAATCCCTGCTTTTGTTGTGCATTTTATCCACACCAAGATGTGAAGAACATATTATTCAAGCATTTTCCACAATATTATGTGTTCTTAATGATAGAGTTGATGTTATGGGGCCCTTTGGGTTGGGGGGTAGGGTTAGTTAACCTGGGGTATACTAACCCCATAATTTATCTCACGTACTGTTTGGATAGCTAGGTTAAGGGTGGTTAAGTTATTTAACCCCCTTTATCCATTGAAATAGAATTTTTTCCCAGGAAATTTACCTTGGGTTAGTTACCCTACTATCCTTCCCTTAAGCCCTCTAACCCCCTTAACTCTAACCCTAGTACTCCCTTGGCCCTGTTTGGTACGGGGTTGGGTTAAATTATTTGGGGTTAATATAATCCGGTTAGTACTAGGTTAGTTGAATTAGTTAAAAATTTATGTTTGTTTGTTAATCTAAGTTTGCTAGAGTTAGTATGAAAATTCATTTGGTGAGTAACCTAGGTAAGGTTTATTATTTGATCAAAATATCATATCCAACTAACACAACAAAATATAAACACAAAGCAGCAATAGATTAACATAATAATATTATTAATAATATTCATATTACAGAGTTCATTGATAGCTTGAATATTATGTAATTACGCATACATAGTTCATAAAAATTCATATGTAAAAGGCATCAGTTTCAATGAGTTACTTGTAACATCACGTTATTATCCTCCAATCTACAAGATTGGGGTTGCAATTAGAAGCAAAAATTACATCATTTGAAAAGGAAACTCGTTGATCCAACTATAGAGTAAAAAATATAATTATGACAGAATAAATCATTATCATAGAAGCTACATCCAAATGCCTTAATTAGATTTATATAACCAAAACAGAACTCCAATGCTAGTTCACAAAGTCTCATTCTGCTTAATTAAAAAAACACAGTTGCAGGACAACATTGCGTAGCAATTGAAATTCTAATAAAAGCATCAGTGTGAAGGTTGCTATCCCTAAATTTCTTTCACATGTTTTCTAGTTTTCACCCAAGCGGCTATGCATTTGCTAAAGTTTTGTTCTCCATGATTAGCTGTCATACGTGGTGTCAGTTAAATAAGTTTAATTTTAAAATGATGTGGGTTTTGTATCTGATTGCATCTCTAAACTTATCAAATTGAATGATGACAAGTTGATCATGCACATCCATTTAAGCTGATATATTTTATGGGAATTTGTAGTCCTACCTGTTCATGGTGATCACAAATCAAGCTTAATAATTTCATATACAATCATTTTAAAATTAAACTAATTTAATTGATTACACGTATGACAACCAATCATGGAGAACAAAATTTCGACATATACATAGCCGTGTGAGTGAAAACTAGAAAATAGGTGAAAAAATGTAGGGGTAACAAATTACAAAAATTACAATCAATACAGCTAGCTAATGGCCCATCTTGTAGCATTCCGAAAATTTGGGTTTTATGTGTGTTATAAATTGGATTTACGCTTACAAATTTGGAAGATAAATAAAATTTAAGGTATTTTAGGTCTAGAAAATATTGAAGAATTTTTGGGTAATACCTATAATTTGTTTGATCTCTAAAAAGGATCTAGAATATATGAAGTATAAAAATTAGGACTTAAATATTATTTTTTATAAAATTATAATTTATGTAGATAAATTAAAGTTTATTGATGAAAATGAATTTATTGTGCATTTGATGATGATTGAAAATTTAATATGGTCAAAAAATAACTTAGAATGAATGATATAAGGAATATTGGATTTAGAAATAATTTTCTAAATTCTCGAATTTATTTGAAATTAAGAGAGAGATTAGAAAATTACTTCATGATTTAAATGTGGATTTATTTAAAATTTCATGATTTATTTGAATATTTATTGATTTTAAATTTCCATAAGAATATATATTAAAATTGAATATATTTAAAGGATATAGTTTTTGGGTTAAAAATATGATTTATTATTATTCTTTAAATTTTGAATTGATGATATTTAATAATCTCTTAATTTTAGTTTTGAAAAAATTGCCAGATTTACCATCAGATTAAGTTATTAGAGGAAATAATATTTCTCTTCTCAAAACTTCTATTCATCCTCTTTTTTTGTAACTGCTGCTAGCCTTAGGCCCCTCTTTGATCGAAAATGGGAAAGGGAGAGAAAAAGAGAAAAGAGAGGGAAAGAGAGAATTGAAGATTCAAGGCGATGCAACCATTCTCCACCAAATCAGCAACCATGGAAGAAAGAATTTCAACAATTTAGAGAAAAACTAAAAGTGAGGATGGAGGAAAAGAAGATATTTTTATGATTTTTTTGAAGTAGGAGATCTCTCTAATTATTAAAGTTTAAATTAATCAAAGATAAGAATTTGGATAGTTTGATTTATAATAATTTGACATGATTTGAATAAATTCAATATTTAGTTGCAATTGAGATTTTATTTTATTGTATTGCTGATTTTTTTTCATGTTTCTAACTTAAATTTCATTTATGTGCTTAAATTACCTTATTAGAGAAGTTTATTTAGATATACACACGTTTATATATTGTTGAATTTTCTTGTTTGTGACTTGAGAATTGTGGCATTATTTTGAGGTACCAAAGGAACTCATATTTTGATAAAAATTGCTAGTGACCTAGATTTTGAGGTTACCTACAACTTTCGTGAAGAAATTTTTAATTAATTCTAAATGAAAAGCACGATTTTGGAGTCATTAGTAAAACCTGATAGAAATTTAGATTTTCTGATCGAGTTTAGTTTATAAAGAATTTGATACACCGAATAAACTCGGATGAATATAAAAATTCATAGAAAAATAAAAGATATATTATACTACAACTTTTATGTCGAAACTTTTCATTAAATAATTTGTTTTTGATACCGTTTTGCTTAATGAATTTGATATAAAATCTGTCTTTGTAAGTAATTATAATCACATATAAATTATATGAGGATCTCCTATGTCGGGTGATTGTTATTAAATGTAAACTTTGAAGATTACTAGATTGCTTGATTGTCTATCATGTTTATATAGTGTTTTTATTAATTAGTTTAAAAATTTATATTTTATTGTGTAAAAATCAAATAATTAAATTATTTTGGAAGAATCATTAGCCATTATATTTAGAAAATTTTGACTTATAAAATTGATTTCAAATACTATGAGGCATTAAGAACTAATCATTTGGGATTGATTATGGTTCAATTTAATCCAATTTTATAGAAGACTCAAATGTGAGTTATAGATATATTATTAGATCTATTCACGCTTTCATTAAACTCTAATTGAGATTTCATGAATTATATGTGGAAAGTTAATAATCTTTGTTAATTTAGATTAAAATATTTTTGAAAATATCATGATTGCTTTTATTAGTGATTACTGGATTATTATAAAAAATTGAGTTCGATTGGAAAAAGGACGTAAAATTAAATCATTGAGGTTATGACGTACAATGTGGATTATAAAAGTTCGATAATGTATTTTATATGTTAATTATTATAAATTAATTGCTAGTACTGTTCTTCTCTTCAATGATAAGATAAATATGTTATATAATGATGCGTCCTTTTTTTTTGATTGCGGCACCAATGGGACAATAGATGTACAGACTTGTCATCACATTTGATGAGATATACTGATGATTGGAGCAAATGTATAGACTTGCCATGTAAATAATATGTTGACAAGACTTTGAATGTGACAATGGATTAAAAGATAAAAGTGATTTCTTTGGGATTGCGTATCTGCTTTAACTCAAGCATATGATATATATATTTGGCATAACAACGTTCAATGACAATTTTTGATTATCATGGGGAGTGATGATCCCCAATGCAAATACATGCCTGCTGTGGATACGTGTCTCTTAAGTCTCATTTGGTTCGAGTTTTTTTTTTTGACAAGAGAAGAAAAATATTTTATTTTTTAAATTTAATGAGAGAGAAATTTATTTTAATATTAAAAAGTGTGTAAAATGTGAAATACTTTAAATTTTAATATTCGTATTTGCATTAGATGTGAAATAAAATTAATTTTTATAGTTGAATTTGTGTTGGGCAAAAAACTTGCCTCCAATCAAACGAGGCCTTAGAGGTACTCACATAATATTTGGCTTAACGGCATCGATTAGATATGCCTACGGAGGGATATTCATGGAGGTGATGATCCCCAAATGTAAAAGAGACAACTAAAGTGTAGTAAGAGAAATCCCTGGCCCAAAAAAGTAAATTAAAATTAATTAAAAAAAAAATGCTTGTTAACTATATTTTATATTTATTCTATTTACATGCCTATATCACAATGATTAGGCAAATTATGTTACACTTATTTATGTTTAGTATTCAGATTATGCTAAGTTATTATCTATCTTGCATATTACTATTTATTTATTCCTAAGAAACTCGTGATATACATGCGCATTTATTTAATAGAATTCTGTATTATAAATTTTTATTTGATATCTTCTGTTATATATTATCCGACTTAGTGGGATTAAGGCTTGGTGGTGGTGGTTGTTGTCATCATCTTCTGTTATATATTATAAGTACGTATAATTACTATAATTGTTGCCATTATGTTGTTTGTTCACTTAATATAAGTCTATGTATATTACTATGTATGCATGTAATAATTTTCTTAAATTTCAAGATAATAATTTTGTGATCATAAAAGCTTATTAAATATTTTATTTGGCCCATAGCTAATTGATGTCTTCTACTGAGTCCTATTAGTGGACTGACGCTATTTTTGATAATATTTTACAAATTTGACACAAGCATAAGAGTTACGGGTAAGAAATAATCAGAAGATTATTTTAGATTATTTATGTTTAAGATCTTACATTTGTTTGTGGTGTAATGTAATAGTTATATATTAAAGATAAACTTGTACTAAAATATAGCAGAATTACTTATAGAATAACAAAAAAAATTTTTTTTGCGTAACTGCTAAGGCAATAGTTGATGTCGTTACACAATTACTAACCATAAAAAATTAAGACAATTTCATTTTGCATGTGCTAGTAGAGTAAGAAGACAAATCTAAACAAATAGGATTAGAAATTCCCATAAAATTATCAGCTTGAATGGATCTGTATTATCAACTTGCCATCTTCTAATTTGATAAATTTAGGGATGCAATCTGATACAAAAACTATATCATTTTAAAATTAAAATCATTTTATCGTCTGCACATAGGATAGAAAATCATGAAAATAAAAATGTCATCATCCAAATAATTGAGAAAATATGGGATGTGCGCCAACATGCATAAACCATATCATATGAAATATAGATTGGAGGCTCAACAAAGTTGCATAAGAAATAATCCAAGTTCCATAAATCTACGAGAGAAGACGAGCAGGAAAGGTACTACTGGTCAAATGGAGAAGGATTTCTTTGACGATATAATTGGTACCCACTGGCTCAATGGCCAAGTTCTTCATCCCCCTCAATCCTGGCGATGATTTTCTCATCCACGCTGCTGGCTCAGAGGCTAGTTCTTCGTGTCACTGACGATTCCGAGGGAGAGGTGGTGGGAGATGCAGATGGAAGAGAAGGATCGCACGAGAGATTAATCTAGCTTCTGCTAAGATTAGGATTAGCAAGGATAGGTTGGGATAAGCAGGCTGAGTTGGGTTTGCGACCGTGGTTATTATTAAATGCACAAAATTGTGTTTGGCTGGGTTAACTTGGGTTAAGTTATCCTAGTTAACCTAGTGTAGCCAAATAGGGCCCTTGGATTAACATTTCCTTTTTTCACTTCTCTTCCTCTAACCCTTGGTTAAAGTAATAACCAAACAAAATTTTCGAATACCTAGGTTAGCAGCCAAACACAATTTAAGGATAAATCCCTTAACCTTATTGGAATAAATTATTTATAAAGTTAGCATAACTCAAGTTAGATGATAGTATCCTCAAACCAAATAGACTGAGGTAAGGGATTAACCCTTAAATTGTGTTTGTTTGCTAACTTGGGTTATCCCAGAATTTTGTTTGGCTGTTTAATAACATTTCCCAAGTTATCCCAAAATTCTGCCATGGAGCTAGAGATTATTAGATATCCCAAGAAGTGAATAGGTTGGATATGTTTCTTTTAAAGCAGTTGGCTGGATTGTTTGGATTACCAGAGCTAACCAAACTAATCCACCATCCAAACTGGCCTTTATAAGCGTTAGTTAACCCAATTTCTGTACTTGATGTGGTTTATAGAATTAAATTCACAAAAAAGGACTATAACTTATTATCATCCCATCTGCAGACTACTTGGTGCCATCATAGTGTTGTCTGGTCATTAAAGCATCAATCATTAGGTTTTGCTCCTGCCATACAGGCTTGACGTGCTTAGATCATTATCTTTGGTTAATCCTATCAAATTAGTTTGTGCTTTGAAGTTCAAAATCAATAAAATAGCACAAATATATGAGGAGGACAATCATGATTTAGACACTGACTACTGCACATTGGATAGGTCATAAAATTGTTGTTTTGAATTTAGTGAACAAAAAGCTGGCATGGATGAGGTTCTATAAATTCATAGGTGCATTTTTTGTAGATGAAGTCTACTTTTTAACCATCATAGTAGATATTAACATAGTTTAATACTCTATATGGACGTGTTTAATTGTCTTTGTTTCCTATATATTTTCCCATTTATATTGTCTTATTGCTGACTACATGCTGCCGTGTAGAGCAGCAACTGTTTAGTTATTAGTCTTAGCAAAGAATGATCAAGATTGGATTTGAATTCTAGAGTTCAGTCTGGCCAAGCCGTATTTGGGCTGTCATCAACCCACAAAAAAAGAAGAATAACTTTACGCTGGATGCAACTCCTTTCTTTAAGGAAGAAAATTTATTATTTTTCACTGAATCTCTTCTGTTAAATTGAGTCTTTTTCTCTAAATCAAATTTTGACTGAAGAATTGGATCTTTGGAGATAAAGGAGAGAGAAAAACCTATATTTGATTTTTATTGATTTGAAAAAAGCTTATGTTAAAGTTTCAAGAGAAGTACTTTGGAGAGTTTTAGAAAAGAAAGGAATTTTGCACTACTTATATTCAAGTTATGAAAGACATGTATAAAGGAGCAGTTACATATATTCGGACATAAAGAGGTTTGACTAAGGATTTTTCTATTACAATTGGATTACACTAAGGCTCAGCTTTTAGTCCGTATCTTTTTGCTTTGATTATGAATGTCCTGATTGAATATATCCAAGATGAGGTGCCTTGGTGTATGTTTTTCGCAGATGATATTGTCTTTATTGATAAAACTAAAGAGTGAGCTAAATCAAAACTCGAGCTTTGGAGGAATGCTCTAGAACCTAAAGTTTTTCATCTCAGTAGATTAAAAATTCAATATATGGAGTGCACATTTAGTCAAAAAAAAAGTACTTATATGGTGATGTGACAATTGGTGATCAAATTGTTAAGAAGAGTGAGTGTTTTAAATACCTTAGGTTAATCATATAAAATGATGGTGAAATAGATAATGATGTTATTGATAGGATTCAAGCAGGATGAATAAAGTGGAGAAATGCTTCTAGTTTGCTGTGCGATAGAAAAATTTCATCCAGACTTAAGGGTAAATTTTATAAAAATATAGTAAGACCAGCAATGATATATGGTGCTTAATGCTGGCCTGCAAAGAGAAAACATACAAATAAAATAAATATTACAGAAATGAGGATGCTAAGGTGGATGCATGGATATACACAAAAGGATAGAATGAGAAATGAGTATATCCGAAAGAATATTAATGTTGCACTAATTGAGAATAAACTTAGAGAAAGTCGACTTAGATGGTTTGGACATATAAATTGTAGACCGATTGAAGCTCCAGTTAGAAAAATTGAGTTATTGAATTTTGCCCATATACAAAGAGGAAGAGGGAGATTAAAGAAAACATGACAAGAAACTATAAGGAGTGATCTTAGTTACTTAGACTTAGATCAAAATTTGTTAATTGATATATAATAACAACAACAACAACAACCAAGCCTTAATCCCACTAGTTGGGGTCGGATATATGAATCCTTTGTTTCTATTGCGCTCTATCAGTTGCCAAATTCTTATCTATGTCTAAGTAACTAAGATCACTCCTTATAGTTTCTTGCCATAGTTTCTTGCCATGTCTTCTTTGGTCTCCCTTTTTCTCTTTGTACATGGGCAAAATTCAATAACTCAATTTTTCTAACTGGAGCTTCAATCAGCCTACGATTTAGGTGTCCAAATCATCTAAGCTGACTTTCTCTAAGTTTATCCTCAATTGGTGCAACACTAATTTTCTTTCAGATATACTCATTTCTTATTCTATCCTTTCGTGTATATCCACACATCCATCTTAGCATCCTCATTTCTGCAATATTTATTTTATTTGTATGTTTCCTCTTTGCAGGCCAGCATTCAGCACCATATATCATCACTAATCTTACTACAGTTTTATAAAATTTACCCTTGATTCTGGATGAGATTTTTCTATCGCACAACACACCAGAAGCATTTCTCCATTTTATCCATCCTGCTTGAATCTTGCTAATAACGTCATTATCTATTTCACCATCATTTTGTATGATTCATGTAGCGCAATGGAAATAAAAGATTCATGTAGCCGATCCCACCTAGTGGGATTAAGGCTTGGTTTGTTGTTGTTGTAATATTTCTAAAAAAATTAACATAAAAAAGAAAGAGAATTCTAAAAAATATTATTAATATTAATGAAAAATTTTACAATAAAATAATTTGGTTTGGTTTAGAATATGTTTGTTTGGTTAATAGTTTTATAATTGAATTTGTTTGATTATATAGTTTGTGTTTGGTTTCTTTTATTTGAAAATTAAATTGATCAAATTAACTGAAATATCACATACCATCAAGTGATGGTATTGTTAAATTAATGTGAAGTATTATATGTTTAGGTTTGAATTTGTGTGTTTTATTGATATATGATATAAGGAGAGTAGAGTTATTAAATTTTGCCTATGTTAAAAAGGAAAGAGGAAGACCAAATAAGACATGACAAGAAATCATCAGAATAGATCTCTCGTATTTTGGAGATAAATGAAGACTTGTTATTTAATAGAGTGTAATGAAGATAAAGAATTTATATAATTGACCCCACCTAGTGGGATGGCTGGAGGAGTGCTTAAACTAGATTTAAGATTCATAGAACCGATTCTTCTCTGGCCATGGCGGGCATGATGGTGGTGATAGTGGCTTTGATGACTAGAGTACATGTTATTCCTCCTCCTTGATGATGCCAAAATGGGAAGACATTTTTAGGGGGAGCTACTTCTATCTATCTGAGGGGGAGCTATTTACTTTGGTGGCGTTTACCATGTCACTGATGTTGATGCTTTTGACTCTGATGGTTACTATGTTTATTTACTGTGTTGATGGTTACTTTGTGAGTTGAACTCTAAAACTATGTGATGATTATGCTTATGGTGATTTTTGATGTGATGATGAGCTTGATAGTTATGCAATGATATTTTGCATTGAACTTTTTCTATGTATTATGTTGAAATTATGCGATAATGCATTGAACCTCCCATGTTGCAATTAATTGCTCGTTGTTGAAGCTGTTGAATGTTAATATTTACAAATTTGGAATTTTATGTATTAAGGGTAAGTGAGGGTTATTCCATTCTCACACCATATTATTGGTTTGCCATGGATATTGGACATTGTTAGCCCCAAGAGTCTAAATGGATCTATTAGGTTTGATGATAACAAACAAAACATTTGTGATAACTAGTGTCAAGGTTTGGTGTTTAGTCAGTCAACACAATGAATGATCTTCTGAGACGACTCAAAAAAAGAAGGCTCAAGGTAAGACCGGTGATGAGAATATTAAAAGATAAATTCAAGACAAGCTAATCAAGCCACTAGATTTAGGATTTTGGTGTTTTTTGAAGTAGAAGTATGAGTTGATTTGGCTTGGAGTGATATATAAAAAGATTGTTTGTAAAACTATTTCCTATCTGTTCCCATCGTTTGGGTTTTAGTCTGATCCGGTCCCTTGGATTGAACTCTCTGGAACTTGTCCAGTTGGAATGGTTCTGATTCCAAAACCAGTTTTGCTCACGCAATTTCAGACCAGTTCCGAAACTGGTCCATTAAAGACCATATTGTTTTAGTTATTGGTGGCGACAGTTTTTGAAGATTCTGGGATTTAAACTTGAAAAGAAAGCGAGTTGAGGATTTTAATCACCAAAACAAAATCTGAATGATTTTTTGGATCAAATGTATTTTGTTGCTATACATCTTACCAAGTGTGAAGTGATGTCAGTCTTTCCGACTAGTTTTCCCTTTATTCAATAATTATTTAACGTGTTTTTTTTGTTCTCAATGCATCATATATTTTGCTTCGTTTCTCTGGCTATCCTCTACCTACCTTGCATCCTTCATGTTGAGATCTCCCTTATTAATTCCTACAAATATCTGCACCTGAATGCGTGTTCTTGGTGAAGTTATGGATGATTTTTCTGGGAGTCCAGTGATTCTGAAGCATATATAGTAACACTTTCCCTAAGTCTGATGAAATATTGCTTGTTTTGATGAAATATTCGCTTACTTCTTTAACATAAATCAAGTTTATAGCATTCCGCTTCGTTGATGCATGTCCGTAATGAAGCATGCTGTTTTAAATGATCAGTGAATTTGTTTTGTGGGGGCGTATAGCTGCATAAGTCATTTTTTTAGTCAGTCTCTAAACAGAGCTTAGAGATCAAAATCAAAATTTTTCAAAAGTTACCTTATGCCCTCGGGACCTCTTTGCAATTTATTCTAAAATATATATTGTAATAGCTAGTACTTGATTTTCCTTATCATTAGGAAGCAAATTCTACCGCAGTTTCTACCAAAAATTTTAAAATATTAAAAAACTTTGTCCTAAAAACATGAAAATCTCGGTTGAAATAAAACTAGCAAGTTTTAAATTGGTTTTAATGGAAACTGAAATAAAAATAATGAAACTGATTAAATTTGATGAAACTTAAAACCATGGTTTGAAATTTACCATCGAATTGGAATTTAAATATTAATATTTTTGTTTTATGTGTTTTTCGTCTTTGGGAGATAATTCAAAGGTTTACCACTTGGAAGATATTTATCACACATTTTCATGTATTTTAGTTGTTTTTTTTAGTGAATTATGAACAGAAGGCTCTTTGTGATTGAAGGAGTTAAACTTAGAGATCCAAATATATTGAACATGTTCAAGGATGTGAGCCATCTTCGAGTTCCCCTAACATAACTTGGACGATGTTACAACAATGATTTCACCTTCAGCATGTGAATTTTAGAATCATGTTCTGTGCAACTCAATTGTGACAACATTAATGGTGAAAATGATAGCTAGAGAAAGAAAAATCAGGGTTTGACGAGTTAAAAGGAAAAAATGCTATGAACCTCTAATAAATGAAATAATCAGTCATGAATTAGGTAATTAATTCTCTAAATTATTTAGTAGATTAGAATTTAATTTATTAAATAAAAATAGTGAATTAAAGTCTTGAATCATGATCGATCAACTTATTGATCAGTTATTGAGACTGTATATCAAGACTTGAGCTAAAGGGGTCCAACAACGCGGCACCATAGTTTGACACATTTTGAAGCTCTCAATTCTCAAAGTAGATTTTAGATTAAGAGTTGCGATAAAATTATGACAGTTCATTAGACGGATAACTCTTCTTAAAAGAACTTTCACGTTAATGTATTACTTATTTTATTGATTATTTAATTTTTTTCCCCCCAAAAAAGGCATTCCACAAATCAGTTATAAGCACACTCAAATACTTACCTCTTCTCCATAAAAAAATAAATACTTTTTTTTATCATAAATAAATAAATAAATATTATCATCTCCTATCCACTCAATTTGTTATGATCATTTTTAAGCATATGTACTATGTGGTATTTCCCTGATTATCAGATTTCCACTTAGTACTGCATTTGGTTGTTGCCCTTAAAACAAAATAAAATAAAAATAAAAATATTTTACTAGTATTTTATATTTATTTTTCTATCATATATGAATTTAAATATTAATTTTTTTAATATTATATAATAGATAAATTCTAAGTTTAACAATTAAATTTATTTTACATTGTTTTATATATTTTAATAAAAAATTAATTTTTTTCACATTTTTATTTTTTTCTTTCACATTAAATATTAAAAACAATTTTTTCTCTTACATCTCACCTAAATAGCGCCAACCAAATGTGAGACATTTTCATCCCCACTCTACCCTTTTTTTTCACTTACACTTCTTGACTACGCTCATATGATAAATCAATTTTCCATTATTCTTTAACAAAAATTTAATTTATGACAGAATCTTAGAAGAATAATTTTAAAGGAACTCATATGTAATCAAATTCATAACCTAAATTATATGATTTAAAAAATATGTATCATTATGTCTCTCTATCCTAACTTGTTGTACCACAATCAAAAAAAAAATTTGTGATACCCTGTGTAATTTACAAAATTGAATCCCTAAATATCCCATTGGGTAAATTACACCTAGGTTCTTAACTTTAAAGTTTAATAATGCATAAGTCCACGTTATAAAATTAAGTACCTAAATTTTAATAAATTATTAAATAAAACTTTTTATATTTTTTTTTTATTATTATTTTTTTAAAATTACCATTATACACCTTCCCCTCTCTCTCCTCCAAATACTCTCATCGGCGATCTCGCGGCCTCGCGAGTGCGCGTGGATCGGGAGGAGAAAGAGGTCGCCTCTTTTAACTTATATATATATTTTTAACTTTCTTGAATTCATATGACTCAAGTTCTTCTTTTAACTTAAAATTTTTTTTTAGAAGGAAAAATATTTAAAATAAATTTATTATGTTGAGTGATATAAAAATTTTAAAATTTTAAGGATAAAATAATTATTTGTTAGAACTGTAATGTTGAGGTTAAATATATTAGTATAAATTATACTTAAAATTTATATTAAATTTTTTTAAAAATTGAAATCAGCTCGCCTTCCCAGATTCAGTTTACCCGTTGAAAGCTGGGAATTTTAGAGCTTGTTGTCCCTTTCTGCGAGAGAGGATTATGGAAGGTGAAGTTTCTGTGGCTGGAAATGGAACCAAGCGGCATCGTGTTCCAAATCTTTCTTCCATTTCTGCATTCTGGAAGCAATCCCAGCCAAGGGCGGCGGTTCTTTTCACTTTGGCATGAGGCTGTTATTATACCGGGTCCAGCTTCTCTTGTCCTTTCACTTGCCCTATTCTCTATGGCGAAAGTAAAATGATTCGTCACAGTTCTCCAGCAGTCATTTACATTTTTTGAGGAAATATCACTAGCATATCGAACCTGAAGCTTAGCTATGGCCTTGATCTGAAGTGCAAGGTAGTTTGTCAGCCTTTCAGATTCTCTTCCTCGTTCATCATTGTTTTTTTTTTTTTTATCTCATCTAGTTTTGTTTTTCACGGTCCTTTTCAAAAGTAAATTCATTTCATGTTCTTTTGTATTTTGTTATTTAAAAAACAAAAACCTTTTGCTAAATCAGGTGTTCCGTTAGGTTTGCTCATGTGACAAAAGGGCTACAAGTTCTATATTGATTAGCGGTGATGGTTGGATTGTTCAGTTGTCTTGCTCTTTGAAATACTCAAAACTTTGTTCAGCATTTTAAGATAGTTGTTTGGTTTTGCTGCTGGTGTGTTCACTGAAATTTTGAGTCATTAGATCTACTATAAACTGGGTAGTCTGCTTACTTTATTTTTCTAGTTGTTTTTTTTTTTAAATTTTGGTAGGGGTGGATAATTCTGGTGGATTGAGAAATTTTGCTGGCTGTAGGGAATCGGGATTGCTATGTGAGTTTCTGCTACTTTATTCAAATGCTGGTTCTTAACTAATTAAATGAGTGGCTGTAAAATGTTATGATTTGGTTCGTCTTTCTTTTTTTGAGGTTAACTTATCTGCTGGGTTTTGAGAAGGGGTTGCAAATGATATTTTTTTTGAGGTGGCTGTAATTTTATCTTCTGCTTAATTCAGCAATGCCCATGTATTTTTTGCTCTTTTGATTGAAATACAACACTTCTACAATTCAACATAATAGATATAATGCAACTCTGTCCTAGTTTGAAGCTTTAAGGACCACTTTGGTTCTATGTATAACTCTGACCTTGACTTAAATCTTAAAATTTATCCATTCTTTGGTATTCAACCAAACTACAGAGATTGTTTTATGTTAAGGAGTATTTTGGAAAATTTAAGAATCTTTTCAAATATCCAAAAATTTATTGGAATAACTTCTCTACTATTTTGTTACCTTATTGTAATCTCCTATATATATATATATATTAAAGAGGATTTATATTGTTTCCTAGTTTTTTCTTAGTTTCCTTATTTTCTTAATTCCTTTATTTTCTTATTTCAACCCACCTTTTATTTCATAAATAGGGTGTTCCTTTTACCATCAAATGTATTCCAAACAATTTGAACAATTCTATGAGAGCAAATTTTTTGCCACATCTAACGCTATCTTCACTTCCGGTGGAGCAGGGGACTATCCTCTTTCCTTTATCTTGTTTAACCCATGTCATGAAAACTCATGGGTTAAATAGCTATTTCCGCAACAGCTACTCTCTTGCTGATATTTCCTCCTACTCCTTTCACATCTGATAAATCTTTTTTGTGCTAGAGAATGCACCTTAAGGCACCCGTAGAGCCATGCTTACATATGATTGTATGCAACAAGAGCTGTATGGAGTGTTTTATCAACATTGAAAGCCGCCTTAGTCACCTAACTGGTACCGTGCTCAGGGTGGTACTCAAAAGTGCCACCGAATCAAGTAAATGGACTTAGTATGTACACAATGCCCCTAGTACATCATTGTGCATCTCCAGTGGTTCCTCTACTTATCTTTCACGCCTCGTGGCAAAAAGTTTACATCTCTTTGCATCTCGTAATTAAAATTCTATGCATCTTTGTATGTGTTCTTGCTTTTGACTTGGTCTTTTCATGGTCCTTTGAGTCATAGTGTTTTCTCACTTACTAAATAATGAAGCAAGCTGGATATTCCCTGCTCTAGGTTGACGGAGAGTGTTGAAATATTTTGATAATTTCAAAAATTTTCTCTAATATTCAAAATAATTATAAGAATACATTCTCTCCTATTTTGTTGTTTTATTGTAAGTTTGTAACTTCCTATATATATATATATATTGTTTCCTATTTTACTATTTTCTTTGCTTTCTTATTTTTTTATTTTCTTATTGTATTCTCCTCTTTAACTGATAGAGCGCAATGAAAACAAAGGATTCATGTAGCCGACCCCACCTAGTGGGATTAAGGCTTGGTTGTTGTTGTTGTTATTGTATTCTCCTCTTATATTATAAAGAGGAAGTGCCTTTACTTTTGAATTTATTCCAAATAATTCTATTTGTGCAGTCCCTCTCAAAAGTTTACATGGAATCTTAGACTTGTTTTGATTATCATTTCAAAACCTTCAACTGCCTGTCCTTTAACAAACATAACCAGGTCCATATAATCTACTGAAACAGATTCCTCCTTGCTACTGAAGATTATACTGAGCCATCAGGAGTCCCATTTAGGAATACAATATTTATTTTACCTAAGTCCAGATTCTAGGTTGGAAGCTGTTCCAGGTTACTATTGATGGAAGTTCTAGAAATTTGTATTTTGAATCTGGTATGGTACTTGATTTCTGTAATAGCTTTCTCCATTCATACTATTCTAGAAAATTTATGTTGTTCCAACTATTGTTATTTTAGACCTTATGTTGTAAACAAGGAAAGTCTTTTTTTCTTAATGCATATCAAATATTGTGACTTATAAACCTAATATTCAACTATTTACTGATTGAACTGTAATCATAATTGGGGAGATAAAAGAAAAAGGTATCGCTCTCTCTATTTTACTTGCAACTGTAAGCAAGAATGATTCTGCATTTTGGATTAAATCAGTAATGGAATTTTTTTAACAACTTTCATCACTGTTATTCCTATACAGCTATACTCTAGGATACTCTTCACTGTTCCTTGTCTGTTTTGGTTACATTTTGAAATACAAGTGTTTTTGTGTTCTGTTCTTGCAATGGGTGTCGGTTCTATATTTTCTTTGAAAGTTACTATTTTATAATTATTTACATGCTTCATATCTGCATAGCAACTTGATATAAGATATCCATACATATTTGTTCGTAGAATTTAATTTCTAAAGATTTTATATACCTTGTTTGAGAGTTGACTTGTTTTTGTTTATATGGTCTGACCTTAACTTCTGCAGAAAATCAGGATTCACATAAAAAAAGGCCTGAGTTTATTTTATTTAGTTTGAGAGTAACAAGGAATAACTGTGACCAAAATGAGTACTGCTAAAGTAAGGCGCCATATTGGTAGATATGAGCTTGGACGGACCATTGGGGAAGGAACTTTTGCAAAGGTTAGGTTCGCAAGAAACTCAGAGACAGGAGAAGCTGTTGCTATAAAGATTCTTGATAAGGAGAAGGTTCTCAAGAACAAAATGGTTGAGCAGGTCCTCATCTGAACCATGATAGCTTCAAATTATTCTTGTTGATTAGCTTAATGGCATTAAGAAAGAAAGCATACATCAAGAAAATTTCATATATTTTATTGTTATCTTGAAATTTTACCCTCCTTTCTCCTATTGAAATAAGGAAAAGAGATGTTCAAATTACATTAGATTTTGTTCCAGTTCTACTTGGTTATAGCCTTATAAGAATTTTTTACAAGTTAATTCTTATCATTATGTTCTAATTTCGATTTATGGGCTACGATTAGTTCACAATTGATCTTTAGTATATTTATAATGAAGCTTGACTATTCATTTCTGTTCTTTTGCTAAGCATACTTGAATGTTTGGTTGAGGTATGTTTTTGGGATCTTTGAAGTTTTTTTTTCCAAATAGAGAGAAGGGAAATTATTTTAATATTATGACATGAAATATAATTATTTATTATTGAGGATTGTGTTGGATGTGAAGTAAATGTTGGTTTGTTTTATTGAAGTATGTACATGATGTGAAATAAAGTTATTTTTTAATATAAAGATTTGTGTAGGGTGTGAAATAAAGTCGATTTTTAATATTTAAATTTGTATATAATATAAAATAAATATTAAATATTGATGGAAGTGTTTTTAGAGGAGTTTTGGAGTTTTTAAAGCCCCAACCAAACAAAGTCGAAGAATTGTTTTGGAGAATCATTATATTATAAATTATGCTTTTTTTTCAAAGTGAAAAAAAGGAACTTCAAAGTTTAGAATGATGGTGACTAAGTATGTTCATCTTGAAACATGACTTGATTTGCCTTTGTTTTTGAAATGATCTGTTTGTAATTCTACATCGTGTTATTATCTTTTCTGTACCAATCTAATTGGCTTGAACATGGTTTGCTTTAAACTGTCTTACTAGTGTATGCTTTTAATTTTTGGCAGATCAAGAGGGAGGTTGCAACTATGAAGTTATTAAAGCATCCTCACGTTGTTTGCCTTTATGAGGTACCTCTTTGAATTCCTTTCATTTCTTTTCTAGTGAGCAACAATACATATTTGTGATTGCTTACATCAGATCTGTTGTGCAATGCTGGTTATGTGAAACATAGTAGATATCTCGAATCAATGTTTTATATGGATATAATGCTTGACCTAAAAATTTTTAAAATGCAGGGGTCAAGCTCGTTTATGCCCATTTGGATGATATCTAGCACATACTGATCAAATCAAATCGATTGAAATCATGGGATTGTGCCAAAGAATTTGAATCGCCTGAAAAAAAAATGATTGTTTCCGTTATGATAAAATTAGTGTTTAGATTTTCGAGAAGCATCTAGGCTAATCTAATGCCCAAATTGTAAGGAAAAATATTTGAATGAATTGAATTGTTGATTTCTTGAGCTCCGACTTCGAGTTAAGCTTTGGTTTTCAATTGGTTACGAAATTGACCACATATTGTGCCAATACACATGATTGAAGTATGCAAAAGATGCTCCACAAATCCTGATCATCAATTTGGAGATTTGTGGATGTTCATTATTAATTGGTCAAATTACTCATTTCTAATCCATTACAATTGAGTGGATTCCATTTAAGTCAGACTAGACATCCAAATCAACTGGAAATGGGCAATGCCTGAACTCACTAGAAAGCTCAATTTGGTCAAAGAAGATGTTAATTAGGTCCAATCAGAGGGTTAAATCTGTTAAGAAAACAATTTAACACAGGCTGAGCTAGGTCGCCCAAGCCCGTGTCCTCGCTCTTACAACAAAGTAGCTATGTGCATCATCAGCAAGATCAACTAATAAATGAAATTCATAGCGTATGTTAAGAGAGCACATGTAGTACTTGAAAGTACTAATCCGACATTTGATCTTTTTTTTCATTTTCAGGTAATGGCAAGCAAGACTAGGATCTTTCTTGTTCTTGAATTTGTTAAGGGGGGAGAGTTGTTTGACAAAATTGTAAGCTTAAATTGTACTATTTTTTTGTGGTCTTTACTAGATAATCTTAGAGTGTTTCTAGTAAATATTGGTCACCAGTTTTGGCACTTCCCAATTAATGTTGTCTACCAATCAAGGTTAACCATGGTCGGATGAGGGAGGATGAAGCACGGAAATATTTTCAACGGCTAATTAATGCCATTGATTACTGTCATAGCAGGGGAGTATACCATCGTGACTTGAAGGTTAGTTTCTTTATTTTATGCTAAAATTGTTATATGAAGGAATTTTTAGAAATTAGGGTTGTACTAGCACAAGTTCAAGCAAGCTGATCCAATTCCTATTAGATATACACGTTTTCAATTTTAGGTAAATGCAGTTTTGGCTTGATTTGAGCCAAATTACTGACTTACATGAATAAAAATGCATTTTTCATTATGCACATTTCTATGTCGTGATATGTAAATATATATATGTGTGTGTGTATATATATATGTATGTATAAAACATTTTTCTTTCAATATGCACATGAAATATATCATTATTCATTTATACATGAAAATACATAATAATTTGCATATTATGATACAAGGAAATTGTGATGACTTTAAATTGCATACAGTTTGAGCTATCATCGAATGAGTTTCAAGTTCAAAACTAATTGCTAGCCCCATATGAAATTTGGTCTTTCTTTTTTGACTATTTTTGCAGCCAGAGAATTTACTTCTTGATGAGTATGGGAACCTCAAAGTCTCAGACTTTGGATTAAGTGCATTGTCTCAGCAAGTGAGGGTAAGCTATGTATTTATAATTATACTTCTCACATTTAGGCTTTATTTGGTCAAAGCCTAAATTGTAGTTTTTATCTTTATTTTTCATCCAATATAAATTCTAATATAAAACATCAATTTTATTTCATATCCTACCCAAATTATACTATTAAAAATCAACTTTATTTCACATTTAATATTATTTTTCATAAAACATCAATTTTATTTCACATCCCACACAAACATCAATATTACAATTTTTTTACATATTACATCTACAAGAATAACGCATCATTGCTGGGTCCTAACTTCTGGATGAGAAACGCAGGTGGTTACATTAGGCTGTCGACAGCCAGTGTAAAATTTGTCAAACAAACTTGACATAAATCCTTTAAGAAATTGCTCTAACGCTAGAGCATTCCCTGGAAACAACATACCATATTGCTTGAATATAATGAAAAGTGTGCAAGGGCCGCTGTATCGGCGCCTGAGTGTAGTGATAAGTGAATAAGGGTTCCCGCATTATGAATGGATGCGGGTAAAGAAGTTAGTTCATAACACTAACACTAAGATTCAAGCACTAGAATAAGACTAGATATTTTGAATATACGCACCATAACAGACAAATTAATGGTTGTCAAACAAGTGAATATTTGATTGCCTAACATTGATTAATGGTCTCATATCTCAAGATAATGAGTTGAAATAATAAGTTAAAATAATATTCTCGAACTCGATGGTGAAAATTAGAGAATGAGAATAAGAATATTTTTAGAAGGAGAGTTATAGAACTTAGGCAGTGAGACATTAAGAGAAAAACTGATCTTTTGTAGTTGACAGTTGCTAACTATATTTATAAGGTAGTAAAGGATGTGATAGGATCTAAAATAAAGGTTCTTAATAATAAAGATGCCTGGTGGTGAAAAAAATATACAAGAAAAAGTTAAAGAGAAAAAAATATGATATAAAAATTGATACAAGCGTAAGAACAGAGAGAATTGAAAGAAATACAAAATAGCCCAACATAAGTCTAAGAAAGCAACCTGTATTGTGAAAAATGTGGCATTTAAGGATTTATATAAATAATTTAACACCAAAGAAGGAGAAAAATACTTATACAGACTTGCTAAAATAAAAGATAAAAAAATAAAGATTTGACTTAAGTAAAATACATTAAAGATGAAGATCACAAAGTACTTTTAAGAAAAAAGATATTTAACATAGACAGATGAATTATTTTCAAAAGCTTTTCTGTAATGCTTATGATAATATATTTGTTCTTACGGAATTTAACATTCAAAAAAAAAAAATTACTGTTATATTTGGCGTATTAGTAAGGTTGAAGTTTGGGAGGCTCTAAAGAAGATAAAGTGTAAGGAGGCTGTTGTATCAGATGATATTCCAATAGATGTTTGAAAATATATAAGAGATGAAAGAGTTCTTGGCTCATTAGATTATTTTATATAATTTTGAAGACAAATAGATGCCAAACGAATAGAGAAAAAGTATGTTGGTATTTATTTACAAGAATATATAAGACTGTGTCAATCATAGATGTATTAAATTAATGAGCCATACTTTAAAATTTTAAGAATTATACAAAATGATGGCGAAATAGATAATGACGTTATTAGCAGGATTCAAGCAGACTGGGTAAAATGGAGAAATGCTTCTGGTGTGTTATGCGATAGAAAAATTCCATCCAAAATTAAGGGTAAATTTTATAAAACTGTAATAAGACCAGCGATGATATATGGTGCTGAATGCTGGCCTGCAAAGAAGAAACATACAAATAAAATAAATGTTGCAGAAATGAGAATGTTAAGATGGATGTGTGGATATACACGAAAGGATAGAATGAGAAATGAGTATATCCGAAAGAAAGTTGGTGTTGCACCAATTGAGGATAAACTTAGAGAAAGTCGGCTTCGATGGTTTGGACATCTAAATCGTAGGCCAATTGAAGCTCCAGTTAGAAAAATTGAGTTATTGGATTTTGCCCATGTACAAAGAGGAAGAGGGAGACCAAAGAAGACATGGCAAGAAACTATAAGGAGTGATCTTAATTACTTAAACTTAGATAAGAATTTAGTAACTGATAGAGCGCAATGGAAACAAAGGATTCATGTAGCCGACCCCACCTAGTGGGATTAAGGCTTGGTTGTTGTTGTTGTTGTTGTACTTTAAAATTTTAAGAAAAGATAATCGAGCATAGATTACATTGTAATGCTGGAGCGTCATGAAACTAGTTTGATTTTATATTTGGTAGATCCACTATGAAAACTATTCATTTGTTGAGAGGTTTAATAGAAAATTTCAAGGAAAGAAAAAAAATATGCATTTGATTTTCATTAATATGAAAAAAGCTTATAAAAAAGTTTCAAGAGAGGTGCTTTAAAAAGTTTTAGAAAAGAAAGGAATTTGCATTGCCTATATTTAAGTTATCAAAGACATGTATAAAAGGACTGTTATTTGTGTTTGAACACAAAGTGGTTTAAGTAAAGATTTTTCAATTACAGTTAAACTACGCCAAGGCTCAGTTTTATGCTCATATCTTTTTGCATTAATTTCGAAAGCCTTAATTGAACATGTCAAAGAGACAATACCTTGGTGTATACTTTTCACAGATGATATTCTCCTTATTGATAAAACTAGAGAAGGGGTTAAGGCAAAACTCATGTTATAAAAGAATACCTTAGAATCTAAAAATTTTTATTTTAGCAGATCAAAAATAAATATATAGAGTGTAAATTTAGTCAAGAAAGAAACACTTGTATTGATGAGATAACTGATGATCAAGTCATCAGGAAGAGTGGTCGATTTAAATATCTTAGATCAATTATACAAAATAATAGTAAAATAGATGCGAGTGTTGTTAACAGAATTCAAGTAGGATGGCTAAAGTAGATAAATGCTTCTAGTGTGTCGAGTGATAAAAAAAAATTACTTAAATTTAAAGGTAAATTCTACTGAACAATTATAAAACTAGCAATATTATATAATGCAGAGTGCTAGCTCACAAATAAAAAACATATAACTAAAATAAGTGTTATAGGGATGAGGATGCTAAGGTGAATAAATAAGTATATACAAAAAGATAAGATGAGAAATGAGTATATTCGCAAGATAGTTAGGGTAGCCTCAGTTGAGGATAAGTTTAGGGAGAATCGGCTAAGATGTTTTAGACATATAAACTATAGGTCGATGGAAGCTCTAGTATAGAGAGTTGAGTTATTAAATTTTGCTTGCATTAAGAGAGAAAGAGGAAGACTAAATAAGACATAATAAAAAATCATCAAAAAGGATCTCATATATTTAGAGATAAATGAGGACTTATTGCTTGATAGAGCTCAATGAAAATGAAGGATTCATATTGCTGACCCTACCAAGTAAGATAAAAGCTTGGTTGTTGTTGTTGTTGTTGTTGTTGTATTACATGTATAAGAATATATGTTCTCTTTTCAACTCAAAAATACACTTCTAACCAGATGATGACATGCTATTTGTAGGGCACCATTTCATGGTCTCTGGATATGGATTCTTAGTGATTTCACCTTGGGTATTATTCTTAGTTAAGTTCATTACTGGAAATTGTACTTAACAATCATTGGAATAAACAATAATCTTCAAGAATTGTATTCTTAAAAGTGATGAGAGTGCATTTAGTTAGCGTGAGTTGATATAAACAACAAAAAATCAAATATTATCCATGTTGAAGATTGGTGTATCTGTAAGAAGGTTGGAATAGCTTCAATTTAGAATAAGCTCATATAAAGTTAGCTTAAATGGTTTGAATATATATATCGTAAGGCGATTGAATCCCTAGTAAGAAGAGTTGGGTTGTTGAATCTTGCTCGTATAAAGATAGAAAGAGGAAGACCAAAATACATCTAACAAGAAATTGTAAAGAATGACTTTTCATATTTAGAGCTAAATGTGAAGCTCTTTTTTGATATAGTGCAAGGGAAACAACAGATTCATGTAGCTGACTTCACCTACTATGATAAAAGGCTTGGTTATTGTTGTTGTATTAAAGATTGGTGTATAGAAATAATCTGTATAACAACCTTCTATGCCAGTGATACACTTATTCGTCTCGTCTCTTTTTGCATTGAAAATTTCATATTAATCTAAGTTATTGTTCATTGCTCTCCGCAACTTAATGTTATTGTAGCTACATCCAAGTTGCAGTGAGCTAAATTGCAAAATAATCCATTTATTTTTGCAGAATAACATTTACTGTGTATGTAACTCAAAATAATTGTTTTTCTATGGTTTGTGTTTCACTTCTGGGAGTTATACTTCAAATATAGGTCACAATTACTTAAGAATCAGTATTTCATACACATGCTTCATCTTGGCAGAACATGATATTTGAAAATATATTTGGAAGTGCGATTCCAAAGAAAATAATGTGACTACTTTGGTATTTGTTTATTTGCAGTTCTCTGCTTTGCATGTAGTCCAAATATTATTATTTTCCTATTAAACTGTGGTGTCTGTTGTTATATTTTGATGATGAATCATCTAGGCTGACGGGTTGCTTCATACTACATGTGGGACTCCTAATTATGTTGCTCCAGAGGTAATAGTCAATATCTAGCAATTTACAGAAAGTATATTTATAAGTAGCTTCTTTTATTTCCATTTTAGGTTCTCAATGATAAAGGTTATGATGGAACAACTGCAGACTTGTGGTCCTGTGGCGTCATTCTTTTTGTTTTACTTGCTGGTTATTTGCCTTTTGAAGATGATAATGTATTGACCTTATATAAGAAGGTGAACACAATATTTCAAAAACGTTTCTTTTAGCAAACTATTTTACTTAAAGATGATTACAAATTGAAACAGATATCGTTTGCGGAATTTGCATGCCCGTCTTGGATTTCTTCAGAGGCTACAAAATTGATAACTAGAATGCTGGATCCGAATCCAATGACAGTGAGTCGCAATTCTTCCATTTCTCAATCTGAGATATCATGAATTAGTTTTGAAATGTTGACATTTTCTAAGCAATCTTTATAAAGAGATTCTCAAGTAAAAGCATGCTACCCAGCAAATCAAAGATTTTCTAGGTTTTTGTATCAATCCATCGTCAAAGGATTCACATGAAAGAGGGATGGACGATGGTATATTCAATTTTGCAGAAAGAAAGATACGAGAAGTCTAGCAAAGTAATAGCAAAGTAATAGTAAAGTAATAGCAAAGTAATTGATGGTTACTGACACTTAGATCCCTAAGGTTTCCCTCCTTTTTTTCAGACGGGAAATGCCACTTTTAATGGTAAAAATGCTTTATTTAAGAATGAAAATGGCCATCCAACTCTCTCTCTCTCTCTAAGCAATAAATATTATAAGACAAAAGGCAAAACACATCACATTTAATGGCTCCATTCATTTGGGAACTTAGATGACAATGCAAAATGTGACATGAGGGACCAAAATTAGGACCCACTTGCAAGTAACCCGATACCTCAGACCCATACATGCAATTTAGTCTTTCTTTTCTCATGTTCTTTGAATGCTTATTTTTTCAGATGGCATTCGCTTTGGGATTCATAGGGTTTCCTCTGTTTGGTTGATGAAGTAGAAGATGGAATTAAATAGCATTTTGTTTCATATAATTGATTCTTTAAATTCAGAAAATTACCTTAGTTTAAGAATTTTTGTCATTCGTATGATGACATATTTTTTAATAAACAACTTGAACCTTCTGAAAACATTTTTCTTGGGAAGATAAATTCCATAATCGCCACTGTTAGATATGATAACGTATTTGCAGCTTTGAACAATAGCTTCATGCTCAAAATAGAGGCTTACTATGTTCCAGTCAGGTGATTTATTCAGATCAGAACTATTACTTTATAAACAATGTAATAATTCGACGTAGATGTGTAAAATATTAGGTTATTTAATTCCTGATATCTTTTATGTATCAAGCCACATTTAATGCTATACCATTTTATATCGTAAATATTGTATTTAACCAATGCTGGAATAAACAGTTGGATCTTTTATAGTTGATTCCACTCGTTTTTGAGCTATGGCAGCGGATTACTGTTTCTGAGTTATTGGAAGATGGATGGTTTAAGAAAGGCTACAAACCACCAGTTTTTGATGAGAAATGTGACACAAACTTGGATGATGTTGATGCTGTTTTCGAGGACTCTGAAGTGCGTAGAAGATGGATTTATTCATCATAAAAGTTATGTTTTCGTGCTTTCCATTGAAAAATAAATCAACGCTTCGTTGCATTATGTCAGGAGCATCATGTAACAGAGAAAACAGAACAGCCAGCAGCTTTGAATGCATTTGATCTGATTTCAATGTCGAAGGGGCTGAAACTAGGAAGCTTGTTTGATACAGAACAGGTTTATATGTCAAGCTCTCTTTCTTGCCCTATGTATATTTCACCTTAATTTAATTGAAGTACTCGTATAGTAACACATGATATATTTTACTCCAGCTAATAAAAAAAATTCCAAATAACCGATCATTTGAATGTGAAATTATGGGATAAATTAATCAACAAAAGAAAGAAATGATGGGATAAAAATTTGAGTGTTCCAGGAAGGACAATGTATTTTAGGTGTTCTTGGGAGATACATCAAGGAGAAGGATCCACCACTGGCAATAACATTGTTTAAGGGGGTAGAAAGAAATAAGGTTAGGGGAAAATTAATTATCTAAGAGATATAAAACAAGATTTATACAAGTTAGGATTAACATTATTGTGGTACAATAACACTACAAAAACAAACCAAACAGAAGAGGAAAGTTGAAATGGAAGTTCCCGCTTACAACATAAGGCTAAAAACTTAAAAACATCGTCTTGTATACGACCTAACAACTGAGATGCAATGCTTTTTGTATAGTTAGGCCGATACGATGGAAGATAAGTTAGCTTATATGTTAAATTTTAAAGTTGGTGTGTTCGTTTATTAGTTTAAAATTAACTTTATTAATTTTTATCTAATATTTCACATTATGCCCAATTTTAATATTAAGATTTAATTATATTTCATATCATACATATATTTTAAAATAAAAATTAAGTTTATTTCACATCCTACACACATACCAAAATAATAAATAATTTATATTACATCTTTCGTATATTCCAACATAATAATTAATTTTATTTCACATTATACACAACTTTCAATAAAAAAATGTCATTATCCAAGTTTAATTTTAACTTTATTAAAATTAACCTTTTCAAATAAACATACAAGTTAACTATAGTGAAACCTTTTGAGATCCTAGGCGCTACCAATTCTTTTAATAGCTTAAATTAATAGGAAAGGAACAACCAATTCACTTATTATACTGCGCACCCAGTGCTATGATCAAACCCGTCATTCCTTTTAATAGTGGCATACTTAGCCAGGGTTATGTTAGGCAGGGCGATGGTACTGAGCCATATCATCCAGTCACTGCTTTTCCCAATAATCTCCCATAGTTCATTGCTAGGTTTGAATCCTATACCTACTCTAATATTAGTTCTTAGGACTATTAGCACTGCCAACTCCCCTAAATGTTTAAACTAATAGGAATGATACGACCAATTCGCCTATTATGTTGCTGGTGCAGCGGAAGTGTGGTGCTCACGTAACCGACAAGTCTCAAGTTCTTCCATGCGGCTTAACGTCTAGGAAGATTAATGGTGTTTAGAGACGTTGAGGGGAAGTTGATCCACTGACCTTTATCATTCGACTGGTTCGCATACTGGAAGATGCTTATGATTGCCTTCATCGGAATTGATTTCAACATGATGCTCAGCTTTGAGCAAGGATACGAACCTGCCCGAGACAAGAATGGCGAAGAACTAGATAAAGCACATAGGTCTAATGCTGATAAGAAATTATACATGTCTAACTCACTCGGTTTAATTGCTTTGCAGTTTGCCTTAATGAAGAAGGATATTGTCAGGCTTGGTTCATTCTCATTCCCCAAAGAAATGTGGGAGAAAATAATTAAAAATTTCTTATGCTAGTAGCTGAATCTTTTTTCCCAAAATCATTTCAGGAATTTAAAAGGGAAACAAGATTTACCTCAAAAAGTCCAGCCAGCGAAATTATTTCCAAGATTGAAGCTGCTGCGAAGCCTCTTGGATATGACGTGCAGAAGAAAAATTACAAGGCAAGTTATTATTAAGATGACTTAGTAGTGGGATAGATTTTGAACCAACATAGATGCATGCATTGCCTGATGTCACTCTTTGGTTCAGATGAAGCTGGAAAACATGAAAGCGGGTAGGAAAGGCAACCTTAACGTCACCACTGAAGTATGAAGTTTTGTAGATAGCTCTTAATTTGATGTTAGCTCTGTTTTGTTCTCACATTAAAATCTTCCTGATATAGGTATTTCAAGTGGCTCCTTCTCTTCATATGGTTGAGGTCCGCAAAGCTAAAGGAGATACCCTGGAGTTCCACAAGGTATTGTTATCATTATATGGAATTGTTTAAGTCATAACTATGTCATGAGGTTCCTGTAATTTTAGGGTTTGGGATACCCTGGAGTTCCACAAGGTATTGTTATCATTATATGGAATTGTTTGAGTCATAATTATGTCACAAGGCTCCTATAATTTTGGGGCTTGAGAGGGTTAGCTTGGTGGACAAATACAGAAACGGATTCTTTTAACAGTATGATAAATGTCTATGAATTATTTAAACTGGTTATGGCAACTGAAGTTTAATTGTGTTAAATTCATATGTTACAATCAATTACACCTAAGGCTCTCTTTTTGTGTACCAGTCATTCGTTGACATCTCTTAGTCTCAAAACTAATTATTTAGTAATAGTGTAAATACCATATTTGGAACTAGTATTATCTGACTGCTTTCGAATTTTTTTTTCTCCAATTTAAATATGCTGAGGCTTAGAATGGTGCAGTGTCCTGTAATCTTTCTCCCAGCACTGCTATTTGCGCTTTCTGCAACTCCAGGATCTAACTGTTAGTTGGAAACTCTTGGAAATGCCTTTCCATAGCTTTACGCTAGCTACTTTGTACGTTACCAAAGTGATATCTAGGGACCATCGATTAGTGTTTTCTGAAAGCAAGGGTGATTGAATTGTCATTTCACAGCTCTTACTCCTCTGCGTTGAGCATGCATAAAACCTGAGATATGAATTGTAAATAAGGTGAGCCTGAAGTAGGATTTGTTTTTATGTTCGGTGAGGTTAGCGGGAGGAGGGAGGAGTGGGGGTGGGGGTGGGGGTGGGGGAATGGATTTATCACGAGCAATTTTAAACATGCTAAGACTTGGATTAAACTTGACTTAGCCTAATCAAGTTCAGCTTGGTTTGACCTAACCTACGAATCCAAGCTAACCCAAATTGAGCCAATCGATCTTTCTCTTTCCACTTGAATCCTCCGCTATTGAATGACAAGATATGCCCTCTTTATAGTTTTTAATACAACACCACAAATCAAGCCTTTATCTCACTAGGTGGGATCTACTATATGAATTCTTTATTTTCATTACACTCTATCAAATAATAAATTTTTATTTAGTTTCAAATATGTAAGATCACTCATTATAGTTTCTAGCAATATCTTTTTTGGTCTTTTTCTTTCTTTGAAAAAGATCCAATAACACAACTTTCTATGCTGGAGCTTATATCGGCCTACAACTAATATGTCCAAACTATTTAAGTTGATCCTCTCTGAGCTTATCTTTAATTGAGGCCACTCCAATTTTCTTGTGGATAAACTCATTTTTTTCATCTTATCCTTTCGCGTGTACCCGCTCATCCTTCTTAGCATCCTCATTTCTACAATACTCATTTTATTTGTGTTTTTACTTCGTAGAACAACATTCAAAATCATATAAGATCGCTGGCTTAACAACTACAACAACAACAACAACCAAGCCTTAATCCCACTAGGTAGGGTCGGCTACATGAATCCTTTGTTTTCATTGCGCTCTATCAGTTACCAAATTCTTATCTAAGTCTAAATAACTAAGATCACTCCTTATAGTTTCTTGCCATGTCTTCTTTGGTCTCCCTCTTCTTTTTTGTACATGGGCAAAATTCAATAACTCAATTTTTCTAACTGGAGCTTCAATCGGCCTACGATTTAGATGTCCAAACCATCTAAGCCGACTTTCTCTAAGTTTATCCTCAATTGGTGCAACACCAATTTTCTTTCGGATATATTCATTTCTCATTCTATCCTTTTGTATATATCCACACATCCACTTTAACATCCTCATTTCTGTAATATTTATTTTATTTGTATGTTTCCTCTTTGCAGGCCAGCATTCAGCACCATATATCATCGCTGGTCTTATTGCAGTTTTATAAAATTTACCCTTGATTTTGGATGGGATTTTTCTATCGCACAACACGCCAGAAGTATTTCTCCATTTTACCCATTCTGCTTGAATCCTGTTAATAACGTCATTATCTATTTCGCCATTATTTGTATAATTGATCCAAGGTATTTAAAGCGCTCACTCTTCTTGACAATTTGATCACCAATTGTCACATCTCCAATATAAGTATTTCTTTCTTGACTAAATGTGCACTCCATATATTCAGTTTTTATCTATTGAGATAAAAACTTTTAGATTCTAGAGCATTCCTCCAAAGCTCTAGTTTCGCTTTAGCTCCCTCTTTAGTTTTCTCATTAAGGACAATATCATCTGCGAAGAGCATACACCAAGGCACTTCATCAAGCAAAAAGATACGGACTTAAAGTCGAGCCTTGGTGTAATCCAAGTGTAATAGGAAAATCCTTAGTTAAACCTTCTTGTGTCCAAACACAGGTAACAGCTTCTTCATACATGTCTTTAATAACTTGAATATAAGCAGTGCAAATCTCTTTCTTTCCTAAAACTCTCCAAAGTACTTCTCTTGAGACTTTATCATAAGTTTTTTCCAAATCAATAAAAACCAAATATAGGTTTTTTTTCTCTCTTTAAATTTCTCTTTTAAACTTCTTAATAAATGAATGGCTTCTATAGTAGATCCACCTGGCATAAAACCAAACTGATTCTCTGATACCTTAGTATTATGGCGTAACCTTTGTTCGATCACTCTCTCTCAAAATTTTAAAGTATGACTCATTAATTTAATTCCTCTATAATTGGCACAATTTTGTACATCGCCTTTATTCTTATAAATAGGTACTAATGTACTCTTTCTCTATTCGTTTGGCATTATTTTAGTCTTCAAAATCATATTAAACAATCTAGTGAACCAAGAAACTCATTAATCTTCTAGGCACTGTCAAACATTCATTGGGATGTTATCTGGTCCTACTGCTTTTTTATGCTTCATCTTCTTTAAAGCTTTTCAGACTTCAGCTTTACTAATACGCTCTGACTTAACAACTGTTTTATAAAAATTACCTTTAAGTTTAAGTAAAATCTTTTTATCACACAATACGCTAGATGCATTCCTTCACTTTATCCATCCTGTTAATAACATCACCGTCAATTTCACTGTTATTTTGTATAGTTGATTCAAGATATCTAAACCATTCACTCATCTTGATAGCTTGATTATCAATTATCATCTTTCTATTACAAGTGCTTCTTTTATAATTAAAATTACAATTTATATATTCATTTTTTGATCTGTTAAGATAAAAAAATTTATATTTTAATGTATTTTTCTATAACTCGAGTTTTATCTTAGCACATTTTCTAGTTTTATCAACAAAGAGAATACCATTTTACTCATCCTGCTTGAATCCTGCTAATAATGTTATTATCTATTTCACTATCAGTTTGTATGATTGATCTAAGGTATCTGAAGTGCTCACTCTTCGTAACAATTTGATTTTCAATTATCACATCACCAATATATATGCTTCTTTCTTAACTAAATGTACACTCTATATTTTCAGTTTTTCATTTACTGAGATAAAAAACTTTTAGATTCTAAAATATTCTTCCAAAGCTTGAGTTTCGCTTTGGCTCTCTTTTTAGTTTTATTAACAAGGATAATATTATCTGCGAGTCATAATTGATTCAACAAGTTTTACGCTGTTTGTCGACTGTCTAACACAATCCTTCGCGTTTCTCATCTGAGACTTGGGACTCGGTAACGACGCGTTTAGCTCACTGTTCTACATCTTAGTTTAATGTTTTGGAGATATTTTCAGTGTTTTCATGAAAATCATAAAGTTGTCTTTCAAATCTTTTCAAACCAGCTCCATTCTTTTTTCAAATCAAATCAAATTTGGATGTAGTTAATATGAAAATCGCCAATTAGTCTTAATTAATTTGAATTTGAATTGAGCAATATAATGTCATCTTAGTCGTCAAATTATGTGATCTGTGTCCCCAACAACTTGGATCCAAAATCAAGCCAAGTCGCTAGTGCCTCATGCCCAATAGCTAAATTGTTTGATTGTTGCATTGATGATCATGGTGCTGGTCCTTGAAATATTAGCCTGTTGTATTAATAAGATAATATTTATTTTTTGTTTTTTATTTTTACATATCCTTATGCAGTCAAATTGTAAGCTTTCTTCTTTTTTGTTGTCTTTATAGTCATGTCTAAAAAATGCTATTGTACGTTTAAATTGATTGTCGTCTCTGTTGTCATGGCTCTGGCATTGATATGCATTAAAAACTGTGTTTATTCTTTTTTGAGTATTATCTTTGCTTTGGCTGAAATTGAATTCTAATTTTCCTTCAATTCCTTTAGCCAAACTTCTGTCATTTAGCAATTTTCTTTTTTTTCTGATGTTACCTATTTTATTGTGAGATTTATAGTTTCCTTTTGCTTAGGCAGTGAATGAGATTTCTAGTGCTTCACGATGTGAATCCCTTAAGTTGCCTAATGTTGCTAAGAAATGAGAATAGGTGTTGTTCTCCTAGCTTAGTGGAAAAAGAGCTTTCCTGGGTGCTAGAAGGTCTCGGGTTTGAACCACACTTTCACCATAATTTTCAAGTGGGGCAAGAAAAATTATGGTGTCCAAGAGTAAATCAAAAATGAAAAAAGGGGGCATTTACATACATACTCCTTAATTCTTCTTCAATTGCATATTAAATCCCGTATTCTTTTATTTTACAATTTACCCTTTCAAATTTTCTAGAAACCAAAACTAATGGTATACATGTATTCACAAATATACTTAAAACATTGTGTATATATTATGTCATTGGTAATAAACATCTAAACAATTATAATTAACAAAAAAATCTTTCAAAAATCTGAAAAAAGGTCTAAATATGTTATTTTTGAAAGATTTGGCTGGTTAAGTTGTAAAATAAAAAATAAAATGGTTTAATATATCATTGAAGAAGAATTAAGGGGTATGTATGTAAATGCCATCCTCACCCAAAAAAAAGGGATAGGAATATATTACTCATAAAATTTCGGGATTGCCTAGATATGTTGTTAACTTTAAACAAGTTAACTGCTAGCTTAGATTCTTTAAAAGAACATCATTTGGTCCTTTAACCACCCTCTATTTCACTCTAAGATGGTGTGAGAAGGCAAGAAGCTAGGGAGTTCCTTTGTAAATTTTAACTTAGGAAGGTGATCTACTTCTCGTATTGCAACTCGAGCCACTTATGGAGAGAATTGGTGGACCACCACCCTGTTATGCACCTAGAGGGCGGGCGATGCTCATTTCAAAGATGATTACTATTACTATAGGTTGCTTGATCTCTATCCTGTTAGACCACTACCTTGGGTATCAATTTCACGATGCCATCCTATGGGGGTCCCCTATTAGAATTTGTAGCCCATCGTTATACCCAATCAAGATCCCGAAAGGAAGTTCAAGATAAATTCATCTACTTTCAATGGAGTCTTCATGGATTAGATGATTGACATAGATTCTACTTTAATCAGATTTCCATGTCCAAAGATAGGAATGTTCGTTCGCCCTAGTGAAATTAATTGAGTATACCAAACTTTATTAGGTTAATTATGAACAATGGTTGCATCGATCTAGTCACATATAAGTTCTTGCATTGAGATGTCAGAGGTTTTAAAATAGAAGTATATACCCTTGACCTATCATTTTCAGTTGTTGGATGACCTTACTACCATTTGGTAGGGGACCAGTTCCTTCATCGACAATATGAATCGCTTCGACGAGCTTCTTATTCAGTGTGATATTGTTGAAGGCCTCAGTTCATTTGTAGCAAGTTTTAGACCTTGTTTGCGACTAGCTATCAGCCACGTCACTCCACTTCCATGGTGGTTACAATTCATCAAGTTTGGAGACTTGAAATTTGAAGTTTTGAAGTTCTGTGTGGCTGTTGTTCTTCGTTCTATTTGTTTGTTCGTCCGATTTCAAAAATTGACGGGATAGGTCAAACTTGAAACCAACTAAGGTTCCAAAACTTTGTTATCTCACCTTTCCATTGCTTGATTTTTAACTATAGTCGATTTATAAAATTGTCCTAGCCAAAATTTTTAACTGAGGTCTTCAGTTGTTGGATGACCTTACTACCATTTGATAGGGACTAGTTCCTTCATCGACTATATGAATCGCTTCGATGAGCTTATTCAGTGTGATATTTTTGAAGACCTCAGTTCATTTGTAGCAAGTTTTAGACTCTGTTTGTGACTAGATATCAGCCACGTCACTCCACTTCCATGGTGGTTACAATTCCTCAAGTTTGGAGACTTAAAAATTTGAAGTTTTTGAAGTCCCAGCCAAAATTTTTAACCCCCACCCCCCAACTTATTTAATCTTCATACACATCTAATCCCCACACAATCAAGTTTAACAACATAACTATAACATATACGATACTTGATATAAATAGTAGACAAAGTAGCTAAGCTCGGGTGGTAGATCGTAGCGATGATGCTTTGATGTGGGTCAAGTGTCCCACATTGTCGGACCGATGATTATATATATATAGTTGGTCTTAATAATTGAAGAGAGAATTTCTTGCTTTTTTGTATTCCCTAATTGCTAATCCCATGCTGACAGTTTTACAAGACACTGTCAACCTCCCTGAAAGATGTTGTCTGGAAGTCTGAAGAAGATTAATGGAGGTGCAAGATTGCAGTTCACAGTGATGAAGACGACTATTTTTGCTTGCATAATTTCTCTTTTGATTGGAGTTTAGTAATACATTGCCACTACCACTGTTCTTAAGTGAGTTTTTTTTTTTTTTGTTAAAAAATTTTGTATTTACTGACATGCTACTCAGTTCATAATATTTAAATTATGGGAGTATATGTATTTGAAATAAAATGTAATATAATTAGTTTTATGTGGCATATATATAAATGCCGCTCCTTTTTTTTATTACTCGGAGGAGGTCTTTGAGAGTGTAAATGTGAGAAAAAACATTTTTTGCTTTCCAATATGCTTTTCCTCCTTATTCGCCCCACTGATGTCTGGAATTTGATCATAATTAGTTGGGGTTTTTACATACTGGACATGAAATTTACACGAAATTATTCATTTCACCATCAATTCGTAAATATTACCACTATCACACCATATTCATTTAAATTTTATGTATTTC
>JAEMOT010003870.1:4769-30269 GCA_019297695.1 Apostasia ramifera | reverse complement strand
TGCGTAAAATTTAAATGAATATGGTGTGATAATGGTAATATTTATGAATTGATGGTGAAATGTATAATTTTGTGTAAATTTTATGTCCTGTATGTAAAAATCCCTAATTAGTTTTATGTTGTTTTTCTGCATTGTACTCGTTAATTTTTGTGCATTATACTCAGCTTAAGGTTCATGTTAACACTTTGTAGGCATTTGATTCAATGTTAATTATTAAGATATGCAATATTATTTGAAAAACATAATTGTATGATTTGATGATCAGTGTTAAATTATATTGAAAAAAATTATAAAACCTTGTTGGATTGGAGGAGGCTATTTTTTTTTTTATCCAATAAGAGAATATTTCAGTATTTGCGTTAATATGAAATAAACATAGTAAAAGATTCATCAATTTTGTTTATATTTATTTTGTATTCAGTTTAAATTTTAATATAAAAGAATCAATTTTATTAGCCCTCTTGTACAAATTTTATTTATATTCTGCACTTTTTAATTAAAAAATTTTATTATTTTATATTATTTATAATTTTTAATATTAAAATAATATTTTATAGGAATAATTACACTTAGGTCCCTGAGTTTAATGCTTAATAATATACAGTTTTACATTTTTAAAATTAAATATT
The DNA here is from genome assembly GCA_019297695.1 of Apostasia ramifera. NCBI lineage: Eukaryota > Viridiplantae > Streptophyta > Magnoliopsida > Asparagales > Orchidaceae > Apostasia > Apostasia ramifera. The sequence continues at coordinate 29,640 of JAEMOT010003870.1, read as the reverse complement.
GGCGTTCTTGAGTTTTAATAAATTATTAAATGAGATTTTTTTTTATTATTAAATTTTTTTAAAATTACCTTTTTGCACTTCCCCTCTCTCTCCTATCGATCCTCGCGCGCGGCTGTCGGCGAGTCCTGCGAGGTGCCGAGATTAGGAGGAGGAGAGAGAGGCGATCTCCGCACACGCGCGAGGCCGCGAGACCCGCAGGCGGCCGTGCGGCTGTCGCGCGGCCTCGCGCTTGCATGAGGATCGGGGGAGAGAGTGGGGAGGGGTAAAATGTCAATTTTAAAATTTTTTAATAATAAAAAAGTAAAAAATTACTCATTTGATAATTTATTAAAACTCATGGACCCGATATTATAATTTTAAAAATATAAATTTGTGCATTACTAAGCGTTAAACTCAGGGACCTGAGTGTAATTATCTTTATTTTATATTATACTATTAATATGTTTTTTTTTCTCCACGCTCAACTAAACAAAGCTGGAGGGGTACATTGAGGCACCTGTTCCTTCGCCACAAAGTGGGAAGTCGGCCGGAGCGCTGGAAGCCCACTGTTCTTTTGCCAAGAATTGTCTGTCTGGAGTGAGAAATTTAGGCAAACAAATATGAGATTTTGATGCAAACATCAATCTGACAAAATGCTTGGCAGCCTCCATTCACTCACTCACAACCAAGGTGAATTATGATAGCAGTCGTTAATAAGAAGTTAAAACACCATGAGTATTGGAGAGGTGGATAGAGATCACTATGAGAAATTATTAGTTAAGGGGGATGAAGCTTTAGATTTTTTATATGTTGGAAGTGTGGTAGCAAGGGAGGCAATTTACTTTACAAAAGAGTTGGGATTTCAAGACATAACATTTGAAGGGACATTTACATGGTGGACACAGAAATTAGGCTAATTTACAGATTTCACCATAAATCTCAAAATATTACAGATATCACATCTAAAACAGCTATTTTTTCATTTTTCACATCCGGCAGTAAATTCTATCAGAAGATTTAATCATAGTTAAATCTCAGAAAGGTTTGATGCTCGCTCGTGATGCCCGTAAGAAGAAGATGCAAATAGCAGAATGATGCTTGTGTGAATACGCTGTCGCCTCGCGAAAATACGCTGTCGCCTCGCGTGAATATGCTGCCGCCGGAACCAATGCAGCTCCACGATGCCCTAACATGAAGGTCGATGGTTAAACGATGCGATCAATGACTGAGATTTTATTGAAATTTAATTATAGTTAAATCTTCTGATAGAATTTACAGCAACGAAAAAAATAGCTGTTTTAAATGTGATATCTGTAATATTTTGAGATTTATGATAAAATCCGTAAATTAGCTTAATTTCTGTATCCACCATGTAAATGTCCCATATTTGAAAGAGAATCGATTGGTTTTAGCCACGAAAGCATTGAAGAAGAGACAAAGAGATTTGTTCATGATCAGTGTTTGTTTTGATAACATAAAAATGCAGCTCTGATCTCTCAACAGCTATGAAATTTCACATAATAAACATGAAAACAATAGTGTAACACAATCTGGCATGATTTGCTCTATCCATAGAGGACAAGATGACATGGCTAGATGATTTCTTTGATTTTGTGTGAAGCAGTTAAAAAAAACCTATTAGTTAATTTTAGTAAAGTGTGATGTTTTATAGATAATATTAACTAAATTATATATAAATAATTATATTTTAAAATTTTTAATCAGCTATTTCATACGAAATTTGAACCTTACTAGACTCATGTAGAACATCATTAATGAAATTCATAAAATATGTCGTCATATATCATACATTTGGCAATTGGCATTTAAAAAATTTAACAAAAAAAGGAAGCTTTTTAGTGCTGCCAAACGATTAATTGCAAATTCACAAGATCAAACAACATATTTCAAATATTATAATAATTCCCAGTAAGTAAAAATACAAGCAAACGATAATTTCTGAGAGGAGAATAAACAATACAACAGGAAGCAGCAAGAATTTCACAAACAGACGGGAGTTAAAAAAGCACAACTACCGCTGATTAGCAGACAAATCTCAGCTACAACGCAGAAATTTAACAGCACGGGTTATCAGTCTGATTTTCAAAAGAGTTTCTGCAAAAGATCGGTTTCCTCACTTGGCCATCATGACTTTAACGAACTCCTCGTAATTGATCTGGCCATCGCCATCGACATCTGCCTCGCGGATCATTTCATCGACCTCCTCATCGGTGAGCTTCTCTCCGAGATTGGTCATGACATGGCGGAGCTCGGCAGCCGAAATGAAGCCATTCTGATCTTTGTCAAAAACACGGAAGGCCTCCTTGAGCTCCTCCTCAGAGTCTGTGTCCTTCATTTTGCGAGCCATCAGATTGAGGAACTCGGGGAAGTCAATGGTTCCATTTCCGTCAGCATCGACCTCACTGATCATGTCCTGGAGCTCAGCTTCAGTTGGATTCTGGCCGAGTGATCTCATCACAGTTCCGAGCTCCTTGGTGGTTATGCAGCCTATAGAAATAAAAAGTAGGACATTGATGAAAATACGATAAAAATATAACTTAAAAATACATAAAATAGAATTAAACATCCATACCGGCCTCATGCAATTTCATTGCCATACTTATGGGAAAATTCTGCAATGAAAAATGATATGCATCCCAATAACTTACCAATAAATTGATCAATTATGATTTAGATTTTTAATTTACTGAATTATTTAGTAGATTAAAACTTAATTTACTAAATAATTAAAGCCTAATACTATAATTGATTAATTTATTAATTAGTTATTGCGAATGTGTGGTAAGAATCTTGTGCAATTTATGGTGGTAGAAATTAAATTGATTTGAAACCAACTTTGCATTGTCAGAAAATTTGTTTCAATTCATAAGGCCTTTAAAGCAGACAATATGCTCCTCCTTTGAAATATATTCTTCCTATATAATAACTGAGCAGACCTCATTACGCTATATAATGAGATAATGGCACCACATGAAAAAGGTGTATCCACACTAAAGTCCCCACGACTTGAAAGGTTATGGGGGAAGATATTCACACGCACTCAACCTTTCCTTTATTTTTAATAGAGAAGTTGTTTCTGAGAAACAAACACGTGATCTTTGAATCACAAAGGGATTACTTCTATGATTGCACCAAGGCTTGCCTTCTATAAAATAATGTCACCATAGCAAAATAAATTTTGGGTAAATTGCATATGGGCCCTTGAGATTAGAAGAGCTTGGTAAAATTGGTCCCAACTTTTTAAAAGCTTTGATTTGGGTTCCTGATATGGCAAAAGCTCTGCAGTTTATGCTATAAAATTATTCTTATTTGTTAACCATAAGGCTTCTTAGAATATAATTTTGAAATATCAACATTTAGTTTTTTTCTTTAATTTTAAATTTTTAATACAAAAATAGTAAAAGATGAGAAAAATTAAATTTTAATTTGTTTTTAATTTTTAAAGAAATATGAGAATAGAGGAATGTAATGGTCCTTTAATATGTAAACAGTTCAAACTAGTTAAAAAATAATCAAATTTCACTTTTTTTTATCAAAAAAAATTAATGCAAATGGTGAGTTTCTGAAAGGGAGACTAAGACTATAGCACTTTTACAACCATAGAGGTCTAAATTGAAGTTTTTTAAAAGCTAAGACCAATTTGCAACATCCTTCCAACCTCAATGGCCCAGAAGCAATTTACCCATAAATACTTATTTTGCAGGAAAAGTTACAGATCCTAGGAGTAACATTTAATTCTTTCAGGAGTCAGTCAAATACATACTAATGGCACTAATGCAGCAGATATATAAGCAATTAATCATTCGAGCTTAGCTATGATCCTATACAAAAAGCATCTCTCACCATAACTACTGTCATTACAATAAAACAGAGGGGGCATCAGAACAATCAAAATTCATACTAGTTGCAATAAAAGAATGTACATATCCGATGTTTTTTCCTACAGCTTATCATAGTAGATGCCACATGAAAAGGTAAATATACAATTAAAAGCAAGGTTAAAGACTGATTACAAGAAGGAAGCTACCTCATCAAAGGTGGCACATGTTAAACAGATAGTCATTCTCTAATATGATTTTCCAACAAATTCCACTGGACAATGGTGTATTACTTTTTAGCATGCCTGAAATAGGAACCATGGTTCCAGCTTCACCCAAGGATTGTTCAAAAGAACTTTACGTATATACATGCATTTCGTCTTATCATGGGAAACAGAGTAATCACATTTGCATAATTTGTTAACTTGTTTTAGTTAACAAATAAAACTAATAAAAATAATGAAATGATCCTAATCATTAATGTCATTTGTTTTTCCAATACAAAATTCATGTTGAACCTTTACTAACTTGATCGTTCTGGATCCTTCAGGGCAAAGAAAGTTGGGCCAACCGCCCCCAAATATTACCCTACTAGTTCTTGTAACCAATAATATCCAGACCAACCAAATAATGCAGCACATCCCTAATAGGAAGGAAAACATCTTCATCACGCCAAGCCTAGCAGAGTTGTTACAGCTAAATAATAGGTCTAAATCCCACTGACATGCCAATTCAGCTGATTTCCCGCAAGGCCTTCAAATTTGCTATACTACATCAAGTATAATGGTGCATCTTTTTTGCAACATTGTTGTCTCCACCAAAGCCTAAGGGATGTGTTGCCACATTTCCTTTAGTTTGCCACGTTACGTTTCTATCCCCATCTATGACTACCTTTGCAACGTTTATGCCTTGTTTAAAGGGCTACAGTGCTGAACCCAATCCAGAACTATGTTTCCTTGTGGTTGGTTCAAAATGAACTTTGACAAATCCTGGCAAGGTAATAGAATAGCTAAAGTTGAACACATTATCAAGTATCATAAAAGCATGATGCAAAGGCTGCAACAAATGGAGCATTGATGGTCCAAGGAATATGGCTGAAAGGAGACTTGATGGAAGTACTTAAAAGGGAATATGGTTCAGTGTTATCTTAGTGTCATGTCACATCATCTAAAAAAATAATTATTTAATTTAATGACATGTATAGATAAATTTCTAAAAAATTATAAAATTATTACTAAAAAAATGACATCTAAATATCAAGATATCTAAATTATATGGTATAACACTAAGATAACAATAAACCAAATATCCTTTAAATTGATTCAAAGGAGGATGAACCAAGTGTACATAAGCAGGACAACAGACTGCTGAAAAAGCCCTAACCAAAAGCTCCAAGCAAGCCAACACGAGACCTCCTTGACCAACAACAACACCAAGCCGACCCGAGCATTGAGAGACCCACAATCAAGAGTAACCACCAAACCAACTCGAGAGCTGGGAAACCCTTAGCTAAAAGCAATGTTAAGCCAACTTAAGAGTTGGGAGGCTCACAACCAGAAGCTACAAGTAGGCCAACTCAAGACATGGCCTATGAATAACCAAGACAGAGATTATCTAGTCTAGTAGGAAGATAGCCAATTTTCTTGCTTGTTTTCCTTAATGTAAATTTCATTTGTAACAAGAAAAAAAATACCACATAAGACTATCATAACATTTGGAAACAATTTTAACATATTTATAAGTATAAGTTGCTTACAAGCTTAAATTTTTACCTACCTAATAGGCAACTTACATTTTAAGCTGATTAAAGCATTTTTGAGCTTCTAAGCTACTTAGACTAGGCAAAACTGCTTAAAATTGTAAGATGTGAAAAAATTGCTTGGATGCATTTTAAGCCCAAGCTATTTTGTTTCTAAAGCAACATAAATTGTTTGGATGTGCTTCAAATTTAAGCAGCTTATTTTAAGTTAAACATGTTTCCAAACATAACCATTTTACTCACATAGCTACTCTACGAAATTTTTGTCTAGGACAGAAATATGCTTCTCCCCAATAATTTTCATATTAGCATCAAAGAGGATACAACCTGATGTTCTTTGTACTTTTGTTTTAGTTTGATCTATAAAAGGCATAGCTATAACAGCCATCAAGCCTTTATCCCACTAGGTGGGATCGACTACATAAATCTTTTATTTTCATTGATAAAAAAATTAACTTTATTTTACATTCTAGACTAAAATACTCGATTCGAATATTTTAATTTAGGATGTGAAATAAAGTATATGTTTTTATTAAAAATTATTGAGTATGTGAAGTAAAATAATATTTTTTTATATTAGAATTTGTGTAGAATAATTAAAAAAAATTATTTATTATTATTATTATTATTTTTAAATTAATATCATTTTGGTCGCGCCAAACAGGGCCTAAAGAAAAGGGAAAGCGTTTCATAACCCTAAAACGGGCAGATCCAATTAAAGCAACAAAAATTTAAACGATCAATGATCAGTTCGTCAAAATAAAAGCTCAAAATCAACCAAAACATTAACAACGAGCGGGATCGAAATCCGCAAAGGACGCAGCGGAAGCCAGAAAACAAGCGAAGATATAGGATGTCTGACCGTCTCCGTCCTTGTCGAAGAGGCTGAATGCCTCCTTAAACTCAGAGATCTGATCATCTGTGAGCTGATCCGCCATACCACCCCTTGCCCACAGAGAGAGAGAGAACCAGAGAAATCACGAAATGGGGTAGAAGTAAGAAAGCGGTTTTCTTTAAGAGAGCGGCTTTCACAAGTCACGGACTCGTCGCGATGTCCAATTTATGTTCTGACGAAAATATCCCTATCTTAACCGAAAATACCGTTCTATGTGATCTGTCGATAAATCTGATGCGACCTAAATTCAAAAAATAAATTATAAATTTTAATCTGTTTATAAGCCAAGTTAGCAAATTGATTGGATTCATTTAGTAATTAAAAGCAATAGTATAATTATATTCATCTAATTGTAAAAGTCATCTTATTCTTCGACTATTATTATCATATTTTTTATTTTTAATATAATAATATAATCCTTTGTTGTCTGTTATAATTTGAAAAGTTCTTGGTAATAATCAAAATTTAAAGTTTGTTACTGATTTTAAAATAGCTATATATTCTTTTTCATATGTGAAATAATTTATTTCTGATTTTGTAAATTTACCAGAAATATATCCAATAATTTCTTGTTTATCTGTTACTACTACTCCTGCTCAGTAATAATTAGTGGCATTAATAAAAAGAATTAATTGGTCATCTTTTGTTGGTATTATTATTTTAGGTATTTTTGTTATAATTATTTTGAGGTGGGTAGTTTATTAAAATAAATTTGTGCCCAATAGTCATATTGAGACGTAGGAAGTTTCCAAACAAAAACCCTATAGGGGGGAAAATTCTGAAGATCTTAATACGCCAAAATACTATCATTGGATGAATATACCGATAATTAAAAAATTACTAACTAATAAAATGGAATATATTAATGTATTGGAAGAATGTGAGAACCTTGAAGAATATGATAATTTATTCTTAATCAATAAATAAATTTTAGAAGATAAAATTCAAGCTTATATGACATATCCAACTTCTGAAAAGCTTATAGCTATTCAGACAATTTTAATGAGAAAAAAAAAATATTTTGTTTATATAATTATATTCCAACATATGAAATATATTCTAATAGTAATAATAACAATAACATTACTTCCTCTTCCTCTTATACTTTCTCTGATGTAGAACCTCTAAGAAAGGAAATCTATATGGAAGTAGGTGAACCTAGTAATCGTAAAAAATCATATGGTGAACCACATTATAATTCACCCGAATAACATTTTAATGAATATACTGATCAATATTTTCAGTCAAAAGAAGAAGATCCTTTTGATGATATTTATACTAATGAAAAAGAATTTTTCCAAAACAAACCACATCTAAAACCTGATCCTTATCTTTTTAATATTGATAAAATTTCAATATTAGAAAGAAAGCAGTATATATCTCAATGGATACAGTTAGTCCGAGGATTAAAAAATATTTATGCTTATATGTCTACTCAACAACTATTAGAGATGATAACATCTAAGTTCACTGGATCAGCAGCTATGGTCCTAAAATCATTAGAAAATTATCCACAATTTCAGAAAATTAAAGAAGAAAAAAATAAAGATGATGCTATAGTACTTTTAGGTACCTTCCTATTATAATTTTTTGCTGGTGGAACATTAAATAATGTAGAAGATATCAAACGAATTGAAATTATATTATCTAGAATATAAATAAGTAATATATGTTTTTTAGAAGAATTTTCTCAGAAATATATGGAATATGTTTGAAAACTTTCTATGTCTCAATATGATCATTGGGCACAAATTTATTTTAATAAACTACCCACACCTTGGGACGAAAAATGTAAACGTGAATATACTATGTTTATTAATAAAGCATTAAATGAAGATATTACATATTTAAAATTTGATACATTAGCCCTAAGAGTAAAATGTGCCATGAATTTATTTATAGAATATTGTTGGGAACAGATATTACGAAAATCTTTTTCAAAAGATAAATTTAAGGCTAAGCATAAACAATGTTGTATTAATGTCTTACCTACCTACAAATTTAGCATTCTGCCAACGCGCAACCAAGCGTGGTGGAGCTAACCGCAAATTCAAATTTCCCAAACGTTAGTCTTTTCCTTCTTATAAATATAAATTTAAACCAAAACGTTTTCCATTACGACATAAACCACAAAAGATTAAACGTAGTAATAAATATTTCAGACGAAAGCCTAATTCTTATAAAAAAGGTTGTAAATATTTTAAATGTGGAGAAGAAGAACATTATGCTAATAAGTGTAAGAAAGATATAAAAATAATTGAAGAAACACAATTTCAATTAATAACTAATTATTATGATATTATATCGGGAGCTGAAATAAAAACATTATCAGGCATAGATTATGAAATTTCATCTATTGAGGATATTAATAATTTAAACATTAATAGTAGCAGTGAATCTGAAATAGAATCTGAAACAATCTCAGAATCTTCAACTGAAAATATTAACTATATAAATATGTTACATGAAGAAACAGACAGTGAAACTGAGCATATAGAAAACATAGTTAATACTTCTTCTACTACTCATAATGAACAATTCTTTTTTGATAATAATTTATACCAAAAAATAATTAAATTAAAAAATAATACTAAAAGCAAAGATAACTATAAAGAAAAATTTAGTTTACAGTTAACAAAAAAAATTATACACTTTATTGAATATTTTGAAGGTACTTCGGATAGCTCAGAAAAACCAACGGCCATTACTAAATTACAGATAATAACTAAAAATAAGATTCAAGAAATTCTAGCAAAAGTTAAAAATGCTGAAAAAATTAAATATCTCCATTTAGGATGTATTCAAATCACAATAAAAGTCAATTTTAGAGCAGGATTAGGTTCACCAATAACTTTAATAATTTCTGATAATAGACTAATTTCAACTGAACAATCACTTATGGGAGTAATACAATCAAATCTACTATATCAAGTATTAAATTTTAAATTATTTTCTAATTTTTCTATAAGCCTAAAAGATGTAAATATTGACCAAAGTTTAATGATATTTCATAAATTAGAAAATATACCTATGTTAAAAAGCAGTAAGCCATTAACTTTTACATGGAGATTATTAGGATATTTTTCTGAAACAAATAATGTAGAGATAAAATCAATTCCTTCTGATATAAAATTAGATGATTTATATAATCAATATTCGGAAATAATTTATTCTAAATAATTAACAAATAAAGACATTCAATTACCTATGGAATGACATTTAAATATAGAAGAACTTAAAAAACATCAATTAATAGAAAAACTACCTACTAAACAACTATATATCAAAGAAGGAAGATTATCACTTAGTTATAATAAACAACAAGATAAGCTAAATACATCTAAAAGATTACAAATAAGGGATTTAACTCAAGATCAAGATGAAAATGATAGTAATCTAAATACTCCCAATACTTCGCTAATAAATACTAATACAAATACAAAATTAGATCTCAGTATTATACAAGTGTTAATAAGTTTTCAGAATAAAATCATTACAGTTAACGCTCAAATAGATACTGGTGCTTCTTTATCTCATATCAAATCTAAATTAATTGAGAATAATATTTCTATAGCCGAAAAGAAAAGATATTATACTTTTGACAAAAATATTCAAGAGCTAAAATATAAAGCAAATGTGGATAGTTTAATTATTATTGATATATTTAATGATTTATATAATTTAGAATATGATATAATTTATAGTGATGATAGAAACACATTTGATATGTTAATCGGACAAGATATTCTAAAAAAATATTATCCGTTAAATATAAATCATGAAACAATACAGCTTAAAATACAGGGCAAAATGATAAATATTAAAAGAAATAATGAATATCATTTACATAGCATCAATGTTTTAACTTATAATAATAAAATCTCTTTTTCAAAAACTGACTATAATGCAAAATATCCAAAAGAAATAGCAATAGGATATGAATTTTATTCATTTGAGGATGTTCTAATAAAACCTAATTCATCTGCCAAGATTCGAACTGGAATCAAAGCAAAAATAGATAGTGAATTTTATGGTTTAATAAAAGGTAAAAATGGTTGGATTTTCAATAATGATATGACAATAACCGAGGGTATAATTAGATCGGATTATACTGGTGAAATTAAAGCAGTCATCTGAAATAATGAACAAAATACTATGATAAGAATTAGCACAAACTATAAATTATTTGACTTAATAATATTTTCAATTACCAAACTTGAAATTGAATATGAATCTACATGATATGAATCAACATTTAAATAAAATATGTATTAAAATTAATTTTTCAGGATATAAATCATTTCATATATATGCAATCATAGACACTGGAGCAACACGTAGTATTATTAATGAACAACTCAGGGTTGATAAGTTTGCAGAAAAACTTGAAGAAAAAGTTTCTTTCACTAGAATTAATAGCACAATGGAAATACTTAAATATGTAAAAAATATATCGTTATTAGCTCAGGCTGAAGATAATTATATTTCATTATTTTTTCCACATATATATATTTCTAAAGATTTCTCGTGTGATATGATAATAGGTATGGATGTTTTAAATCAATATTTACCATTAACCATACATTCAACTTATTATACATTTATAATACAACAAACACAAATCAAAATTCCACGAATATTCAATCATTTAAAACTTATACGAATGAATTATAAACCAAAAATTCTATCCGTAATAGATAATTTTAAACTTCAATATATAAATTCATTATAAAAAGTGTTTTCAGATAACCCTTTATTATTATTTAACAGAAGCCCACGATTCTGTCACCTAACACCACTAGACAAACAAAAAATTATAAGACTAAAACCTATAGTCTATTCAGCATAAGACACAGAAGAATTTAAAAAACAACTCGTAGAATTAAAAAAAATAAATTTAATAGAAAATGCCACTGTACCTCATTCTTCTTCAGCATTAATGGTTAGAAATTATGCTAAAGAAAAAAGAGAAAAAGCTAGAATGGTTATCAACTATAAAAGACTCAATGATAATCTTAAATTTAATGGATTTTATATTCCTAGCACAGAAAATATTTTTAAAAATATAAGTGAGGCTAAATGGTTTAGCAAGTTTGATGCTAAATCAGAATTTTGGCAAATAAAAATAAAAGATAATATGTCAAAAGAATTAACTATTTTTTCTACCCCATTCGAACATTTACAATGGACTGTAATATTATTTGGATTAAAAAATGCTTCACAAATTTTCCAAAAATGGATGAACTCTATTTTTTCTGCTTACAGTCAGTTTATCCTTGTTTATATTGATGACATTCTTGTTTATTCTTAAACATATGAACAATATTTAGAATATCTAGAAATAGCAAAAAAATTATTTATTAAATATGAAATAATCTTAGGAAAAAATAAGATAGAATTATGTAAATAAATCATAGAATATTTAGGAAAAATTATTGATCAAGAAAAAATAACGTTACAAGAACACATTATAGTTAAAATTAAAAAATTTTCTAATACATTTGAAACTGTAAAATAGCTACAAAGTTTTCTAGGAATACTAAATTATGGTAGAAAATTTATTTCACGATTAAGTCAATATACTAAAAATCTACAAAAAAAATTAAATTCTATAAATAAATAATATAAAAAAGACACTGAAAAGATTATCACTCGATGGAAAACAGATAAAATCAAAATACAACTAAATAAAAATGAAAAACAAGAGATAAAATATCTCAAAACAATTATAACAAAAATACCTAAAACAATAATACCAACAAAAGATGAAGAGTTTTTTGGTTTTTCAATAATTTGTGATATGTGAATAAAGTATTTGTTTTTTGTTATGGTTCAAGACAATTGAGATCTAACGATTAGAAGCATCTATATACACTATAAACCCTGGACTATATTGTGTAAGGTACCTAAAACCATTGTTCTTACCCAACTCAATGGGATTGCCCTTCTAAACTCCATACCAACAGCATCTAGCCCTAATTGGAGATACAGAGGCAAATTATGGAAGAACGTATGAGTTTTAACACAATACATGTTTAATAGTGTTAAAGCATGCACTTTAATTTGTTTGAAACTAAATTGACATACAGAACAAAAAACAAATAAGAAGATTAAGTACTCTTCAGACAAGAAACAGAATTGAAAATTTATTATTAATAAAAAAGCTTACAACGAGCAACTTGGCTCTGATACCAGATTTGTACACAGACGGACGCAGACGGACAGACAAAAGAAAGCAGCAGGACAGAGGCAAGAAGAAGAGAAGGAGAGCGGCAGGAGAATGAGTGTGAAAACTACCAATGCCTTCCACAGACCAGAGGCTATTGGTTTTATAGATAGAAAATGCATCTGCTTTATGCTATCGTGCGTATATTATTGCAGCTTGGAGTTGACATAAAGTGAAGATTCCCCAATATAATTGCTTGAATTGATATAAAGTGAAGATTCCCGCGAATTATTGGTACGATAAAGGGCGGGCTTTCATTATGGCTGTCATCTGCCATCCATTCTATTATGGCTGTTATCTATCATCCATCTGGAATATTATACAGAAGTCCATACTTAATCAGACTGGATTGAAATATTATCAGGTGTAGTTGAAAACCCAATCTGAATCTCTGATAATAATTGTTCTGTTTTTGGACCCCACTGAAATCTAGAGTAGTATCACCCATGGTTACTTCAGTAATATTATCTTCGTCGTATACCAAAATTCGTTCATTGCAGAGGCTTTTGAACTGATGTCTGTCTTGATATATGGATAATAACTCACTTAAATTCTTTTTTTGTTCAGATTCCCAGTTATATCCAAAAAACTCTTTGACTTGTGGTTGACCTCTTGTTTTCTGTCGAGAGAGTCTCCAAATTTGATAAGCAGGATAGACTAAGTATTAATCTGGCTCAACAAATATTGATATAATTTCGAATTCTAAAATTCTCTCGTATGAGTCTGTAGAAGATATAATCATTTTGATTATTTGAGGAAGACCATTCCATTCTTTGAAGTTATGTGTATCGATGATGATTTTTCGAACTATTCCGAGTTCAATTTGTTTCTCCATATGTGGCGTAAAGGCTACAAAGATTCTTTGACGTTGATCTGGTAGACTAATTAGATGTTCTTGCTCCAAATATGGTAATGCTCGATCTGCTAAAATATTGTCCATTATCCTTTGTTGGAGGTCCTTTGGTAGAAGAGTCGTTACCTTCTGCAGACATGCCTTTCGCTTGGCCTTTTCCATGTATGGTGAATTTATATTTTTATGTTTATAAATTAGTTCTAATATTGGATAAAGTTTATCATATTCTTCTGGATGATATTCTTCACATGCACGAAGAAGATTTTGAGCAAAATATTCTTCTGTTTGTAATTTAGATGTTATACTAGAATATGCATATTCTATATGTGCAATATAGGCTATTATTTCTTTTAGATTATATATAAGAAAAAGATTATATTATAATCCTCCAACTAACTTCCAGAGACTATTTATTTTGCCATATGTCTGGGCTGACATAGGTATATTTGATTTATAATTGCTAGTACTGCTTACTAGCGATGATATAGTATGCTGATTATATCTATCGAGTAAATCGATAGTGATTGTTCCTTCTTTGAAAGATATGGATTTATGATATATTTTTGGAACTGAGCTATTATAAGGTCGAGATTGAGGGGTTATAATAGTGGTCCTCTGTTGAGGATTATTAGAATTTAACAATTTACCTTTCCACGTATTGTCCATCAACCTGCAATTATAAAATTGTAAAATTATAAAGTATTTATTGGACTATGTTCGCGAGAGAGAAAATCTGCTAAGATGTTAGTAAAGCCAGGATTAAAAGCAATAGTATAATTATATTCATCTAATTGTAAAAGTCATCTTATTCTTCGACTATTATTATCATATTTTTTATTTTTAATATAATGATATAATCCTTTGTTGTCTGTTATAATTTGAAAAGTTCTTGATAATAACCAAAATTTAAAGTTTGTTACTGATTTTAAAATATCTATAAATTCTTTTTCATATGTGGAATAATTTATTTCTGGTTTTGTAAATTTACCAAAAGTATATATCCAACAATTTCTTGTTTATCTGTTACTACTACTCCTGTCCAGTAATAATTACTGGCATCAGTAAAAAGAATTAATTGGTCATCTTTTATTGATATTATTATTTTAGGTATTTTGTTATAATTATTTTGAGGTGGGTAGTTTATTAAAATAAATTTGTGCCCAATAGTCATATTGAGACATAGGAAGTTTCCAAACAAAAATCCTATAAGGGGGAAAATTCTGAAGATCTTAATACGCCAAAATACTATCATTGGATCTAAATTCAAAAATACCGTTCTATGTGATCTGTCGATAAATCTGATTCGACCTAAATTCAAAAAAAAAATTATAAATTTTAATCTGTTTATAAGCCAAGTTAGCAAATTGATTCGATTCATTTAGTAATTGATTTAGATTTAAATTAATGATTCTAACTCATTTATTAATCAAATTTACTTAGGAATAAACTATTTTGGATCAAATTGAATTTGCATTCAAGTCAAATTTCGCCACCTCTAAATCAAATTGTTCGATCTTATCGATTCATCACTGAACGATTTGATATGGAATGAACCAAAAAATAATAATCCAATTCGTTAATGGAAACATTTTTTATCCATAATTTGAATCACATTTCTAGTAATTGATTATTAACATATTTAATATTAAAACATGATTTTGTGGTTTTAATTTTGGTTTTAATTTTGACATTTATTATTCTATTTATTAAAGTATTTTTAGATTTTTTTTTTAATTATTATGATATTTCATTGATGACACAGAAGTAATACTTTAGAATCAATTAGATCACAAATTGGCCACTTTAAATTCATTCTGAAAATTATACATGATTTGAATCAATCTTATGACTCAAATTTTTAGATCTAAATTTTAGTCAAAATTATATGTTTTATAATAAATTTTTTAAAAAATAATGATCTCTCTCACACACTCAATATATTAAAAATTAATTTTATTTTATATTCAACACAAATTTTAATTTAAAAAAAATATTTCATATTATATATATATATATATATATATATTTTAATATTATTATTATTATTATTTTATATTTAATATAATTTTTAATAATAAAATAATTTTATTTCAAATCATAATATTAATTAAAATAATTTTTTATTTTATATCGAATGCCATAACTACCATAGGGAAAGACCTGTTTAACTTTATTTCCTTGATACTACGCAAAAACTTTTAAGTTATATATTATATTATATTAAATAATAAAAAATTAATGTCTTTATGATAAAAGCTAAAATAAAATGTTAAGTTGTTTAGCAATTGTAGTGTCCCTTTCATTTGGTTCAAATTTTTTTTTTTAATTCTAACACAAAGTTTAATTTTAAAAATTAACTATATTTTATATTAATATAAATAAAAATATTAAAATTAATTTTATTTTATATTTTATGTATTTTTTAATATTAAAATAATTTTTTTATTAAATTTAAGGCAAATTATACTCATACCTTTAAGTTTAACGCTTAATAATGCACAAGTCTATGTTTTTAAAATTATAACATCAAGGTTCTGAGCTTTAATAAATTATCAAATTGAACCTTTTTATTTGTTTATTATTAAATTTTTTTAAAATTATAATTTTACCCTCCCGCCCCTCTCTCTCCTCTCACACCGCGCGGTCGTCAGCAGGTCCGCGGCCGTGCGGTGTGTGACCACCGGCACCAGGTTGCACACGGGTCCGGCGGCATGCAGCCTCGCGCGAGGAGCGGGTAGTGCAGCGAGAGAGACCGTGGGGCTCTCTCTCCTCCCGATCCCCGTGCAAGCGCACGGGCTGTGCCGCCATCGGTGACACGCCGCGCTGCCGTCGGACCCGGCGGCAGCCGCGCGGCCTTGTGCGTGCGCATGATCGGGAGGAGAGAGGAGGATAGAGGGTAAAATGATAATTTTAAAAAATTGAAATAATAAAAAAAATAAAACAGATCCATTTGATAATTTATTAAAATTCAGGACCCCGATATTATAATTTTAAAAATATAAACTTGTGCATTATTAAGTGTTAAACTCAAAGACCAGGGTAATTTGCCCTTAAATTTATAAAATATTTTTTTTTACTTATCTAAGAAAAAAACAACCTCTCGGCTGTTAAAAATATCCAAAACTCGAAATTCGCTCCGAACTCGTTCGATTTTTGAATAGACTCGAAAGCTGTTCGAAAATATTGAATCGAATCACGAGCTAAGGATGTTGACTCGAACTTCATTTCGAGCCAATTACGAGTTGGTCCTAGCTCGCTCAAAACATGATTTAATTTGGCTCGAAATTATACGTATAGCATAAATAATATTGATATATAATATAAATATATATATATATATATAAATAAAATATTATTATATATGATTTAATTAGTAGTTTAATAATAGAGTAGAGGAGATTTAAAGTTTATTTTTCTCAAAATTATAGGCCTCGTTTGGTTCGAGCTTTTTTTTTGAACAAGGGAAAAAAAATATTTTATTTTTTAAGTTTAATGAGAGAGAAATTTATTTTAATATTAGAAAGTGTGTAAAATGTGAAATACTTTAAATTCTAATATTCGTATTTGTATTAAATGTGAAATAAAATTGATTTTTATAGTTGAAATTTGTGTTGGGCAAAAAAAGTAGCTCCAACCAAACGAGGCCTAAGGATCAAATCCTCTTGAATACATAATATTTTTATATTTTTTTATAATTACAAACCGATTTGAATCGTGATTCAAGCCTGTTATTTCGAGCTGAGCCAGCTTGAATCATATTTCATTTCGATTTCGAGCTAATTTTGAGTCGGGCCGAGCTCAAAATTTTTAATTTCAAGTTGACTTTGAACGCGCTCTAAATCGGGCCTATAACAGCCCTACGGTCAACCAAACGATTCATCGCCGGCGAAAGCCCATTGGCCATAAGGCCATAACACTCCCAGCACCGCATGTCGCATGAGATTCCAGGATTCTACTGCCGCTGCTCATCAGGATGGCGAACCCTAGGCGGAGCAGCTTCCAGCTGCATAATCACCACGCTAGCATTGCTCTCTCCGATCATCAACCGCCGATGCCGGCTGTGGCCTCCCTCTCCTCCGTCGCCGCTTTTCTGAAGAAGCCCACCGCGTTCCCATGCCTCCTCTCGCTCTTCCTCCTTCTCACGTGGCTCTCTCTTCGGCTTCAGCATGCGCCTCCCACCTCTTCCTCTTATCAATTCTCCTCCTCTGTTTCGCATTCCGGAGCACAGTCGCAGGGCTCGCTGGATACCGAGGCTAACCTGGCGAGGTTAAGCGTGTCATCGCTGATTTCTGCCGATCGGCGAGGATGGCTACTCGATCCTGTCAGTGCCGCCCTTGACGCGGGAATCCATGGTACTTTTGCGTTCTAGAAATCTTAGTTTCTTCCGATTGAAGTTGAGTGGCTTCTGCTTGTTGAAGGGGATAATTGCTCCCATCATCTGATTCGTGAATTCTTCTGGCTTAGTATATGATATCCAGAAAGCAGTTGTTTACCTTTTTCAAATTAAATACATGGTTTTCAGATGTGGTTATCATTTGACTTTGTTAATTAGGGACGCGTATATTCTGCCCAGAAGAATTCACGTAGCATCATTGGCGTCATTGAACTTTAGTTGTTGAATTTTGTAAACATGTCAGTTTCAGTGATTATTGCTATATTGCCACATATTGCTGTTGGTATGTGTTGACGTAGGATGTGGGGATCCCAGGAAACACCGAAGAGAGAGAGTTCCGGGAGACGGCGGCGCGCAAAGGGGTGAGCCTGTTAACGGAGGCTCAAGGAGAAGATTAGTCCGAAGCAACCAGAAAAATACACAGGGATTTAAGGTGGTTCAGGGAGAAAATCCCCTACGTCCACCGGTTGATCAGCGAAGAAGTTTCACTAATGGATGGAGGTGGCCCTGAAGGCTAATACAAAAAGCTTACAAGAGAAAAGAAGAGGAAGAAAAAGAAGAAGAAGGAGAGGAAATGAGCTCCTCAGTTGGGGTCCTGATACAATGAAAACCGTTCTGGAGAGAGAGAGCTCTCTTTTCTGTCCCTGTATCTCTCTTTTTGCCTCCTTGTTTTTTGCCTCTCTCTTTTATTGGAGAACTGTTCAGCGATATTTGTAGGCAGGGATGGTGCAGCTTGACCCAGGTTCCCTGGTTTTCTGGAGGAAAGGTGATGGACGATCTCCGAGCGCCGTTTATCTGTCACCGGAGAGATTTGCCGTTCGTACGGGAAGATGACATCTTTTAATGCTAGTGCTTCTTCTGGGAAAACGTCTGTACGGAGATCGGCGGGGTTAGGTGAAGTTGATCGTGACAGGCGTTACCTCGTACCCTCGTGCCCGAGGTTACGAAGGTTGATCCTAGATCGTCGTGGGCGATGGTTGGCTGAACCATCGTGCCCGATGTTTGACCTGGGTCAAGAGTCCTGCAAGACCTGAAGCTGAGTCAGCAAATAACCAATCAAGTACAGGCCTGTCAGGCGCGACGTGTTCGGCCAGGATGCAGCGCAGGAACCACGTGTTAACATCAGCCTCTCGCATTGTCAGGACGCGAATATTAATATGGGTCCTAGAATGCGAACCGTCGCGAAGGTGGACGCGCTGCCCGAGGTCTGCAAGGATAAGATGGGGGCGGAGTCTGCCGCTTCGCATTCTATCCTTCCTTTGTCTGTTTGAATTCTGCAATTGTGTGAGAGCTTCTCACAGAGATGGCAGAGAGGAAATGGAAGATCGCGTCCGGCTTCTCTAAGAAAAGAGCCGGAGCACCTCTGGTAGATGCTCCTCCGGGGAAGAAGATGTCGGAGGCATGTGTATCTTTGGAGGCAGAAGCTCCCACGGCTAGGGTTGCTATTGCCCTAGCGCAGACGTTGCAATTTCTTCAGGGTCCGGCGGGTGCTGAAGCCGCGGAAGTAGTGGCAGTCTCCGATTCTCCAGCCGAGCCACCTCCGAAAGGTAAGGAGTTAAGGGGGGTGGGTTTTGGAGGAGAAACAGCTACTGGAGAGAAGCTGGCACCGGGGAAGATCATGCTCAAGGATGAAGAGTTTGAGCGGCTCCTTCCTGGTGTCGGGGGTTCTGATGAAGGTAAGGGGAAGTCATCCCTGGTTGTTGGTAGGCCTACTCTGGGTACGTTAATCCCTGCCTCTGAAAAGCAGAAGAAACCCTTCTTCCTCTCTCTCCCTCCGTTAGATTTTTAGAGGAAGGGAGAGAAAGGCAAGAAAAGCACAGAGGAGGAAGGTTCCAATCTGGAAGAAGGGACCCAGGGGAAGGAGGGGATCCTTGTCACTGCCTCTGCAGGCGCTCTTGGTGTTGAAGGGCCAGGAGATAAGGAGGCGACTAAGGAGAAGGGAGAGGCCCTTCCGGCTGCCCCCAGTGCTAAAATTGGTGAGATCTGGGGCACGCTGGGAGACCGCTTAAGTGAGATAAGGCGGGCGGAGGAGAAGATCTTGGGGGGCACCTCTGAGGTTCTGGAGGTGGTAAAGTCCCTGAAGGGGAAGGAGATAGCAGAATCCCACTACCTTCAGAAAATAAGGGACTTGGAGGAGGCTTTGTCCCAAGTTACAAAATGTTCTCTGAGCAATCAGAAGGAGGAGTTAGAGGGGCTGCACCAGCTGGAAAGTAGGTTGGTTTCCTTAGCCCAGGCTAACGCGGTGTGGGCCAATAAAAGTGAGATTGCGAGGGGGGAGTTTAACCGCAATCTGGTGGGTGTGAATCAGGCCCACTCCGCCCATGTCAAAGACCTCCAAAAAAGGATAAAGGATTTGGACGACGACAAGGAGGCTTTGAGGGAGGAAAGGAGGAGATTAAGGGAGGAGCTGACTAAGGCCAGGGAGGCCTTGTCAGGGGCAAAAGAGGCGGCCTTCGAAGCTTGTCGCCGAGAGGAGTTGCTGAAATCTGAAGTCCGCTCTCTGCGGGCCTTGGTGGAGAACAGCTCTGGATGGCGAGGGCGACGTATGGAGGACCTGGAAGAAGTGGTGAAGAGGGCGGTGAAAATTGTCAGCGCCTCGCCGGTGGGTTGCCAAACACAGCATCAGGCTGCCTTTGATGCTCTTCTACAGACATTGGTTGATGTAGGCACCTTGAACCAGGAGAATATCAGGGACCCGGCGGTGCTTTCCTTCTGCGGCCCTAAGGGGCCAGACAGGTTCTTCGACGCCGGGAGCTGTCGCCCAGATGAGACTCCTTCCCCAAGGTCCTACGCGGGTTGGGGAGGTTGGCCTTCTCTGCACGGGAACTCGGGAGAAGGCCATGTGACTCCTCTGGAAGCCAGGTGGCTAGGCCGGCGCGATCCTCCTGGAAGTCAGTAGCAGGGGCGCCAGCTGAGCCAGGGGTGACGGGTCTTTCTCCTCAACCAGCTCCTCAGCCTGACGGCGTAATCTTCTCTCCTTGCTGCACCTGAAGGATCCATTTTTCGGATGAACAACCTGCAGGATGTTGACAGAGAAGAAGAGGAGATCCTGGGGAGGAGCCCTGGTTAAGAGGTCTGAATTCATCAGACCTGGTGTTTAAGTTCTGAAGCTTTGTAACTTTCTTTGTTTTTCCTGTACTCATGAGAGGAACATGTGAGAACAAAGAGGGAAATTGTATCAAATTCTATCATTTAATGAAATGCATTTTTCATTTTTCAAGAATTTGTTTGCGGATGAATTCTTCTATATGTCTCCTTTTCGTGTTTTGAATCACGAAGTTCTAGAAGGAAATACATGAATCCATAAGTAAAAGATAAAGAACTCCAAAAAGCAAAGAAAAATTCTAAGGCGGAATAGCTATCTCTGAAACTCCGTGCACGATACATGGATATCGAACACAAGGAAGAGAGTAGTCATCCCTCGCACCCTCGTGCACGATATATGAATATCGAACACAAGAAAAAGAATAGGTATCCTTCGAACCCTCGTGCACGATATATGAATATCGAACAAAAGAAAAAGAATAGGTATCCTTCGAACCCTCGTGCACGATATATGAATATCGAACACAAGAAAAAGAATAGGTATCCTTCGAACCCTCGAACCTTCGAACCCTCGTGCACGATACATGAATATCGTGGACGGCAAAGTGGCGGGAGGAAGAGGGGTGACGCCTCGTAAACCGTGCATCGCTTCGATTCCCGAGATTTGTCAGAAGGAATGGGTGGTCTGATGATGCCCGCACGCTAATCCAGAAGATCAGACGGTTGGAAGGTAAAAGGTCGCACTCGTTCCCTATAAACGGCTGTCTGAGTGGGAGCTTCTTCTTCCTTCCCAAAAACCCTAAGTCTCTGAGAGAGGAGAAAAGAGTACCTGCTCCACCTGCTCGAAAGGAAGAACCGAACAGATGGGAGGAAGGGAAATTGAGTGGGCCGATCTGGCCGAGCGGTTCCAGAAGGACAACAGCTACCAGGAGTCCCTCATGATGGAACATGAGGTACTCAACACAACCAAAGGGTTCAGGGGGAACCCTCGCTTGATGGTCATCCCGTCTGCCTCCGACCTCCGGCCAAACAGGCCCCCTGAAGGGGCG
Organism: Apostasia ramifera; assembly: GCA_019297695.1. NCBI lineage: Eukaryota > Viridiplantae > Streptophyta > Magnoliopsida > Asparagales > Orchidaceae > Apostasia > Apostasia ramifera. Next base: position 7,602 of record JAEMOT010003870.1, on the reverse strand, counting down.
GTGTGCGTGTACAGAGCCCAGGTAGAGTATGGGTTGATGCTGTCACCCCAACCAGAGTTCAAAGAAATCTTGAACTCCTTTCAACTCGTGCCAGCCCAACTTTCCCCCAACGCCGTCGCCTACATATACTCCTTTCTGAAGCTTCTTCAAGCCAGGGGGATAATGTGGAGCCTGGTGTTGTTCAGGAGTTTGTTCAGTTGGATGGCAGTGCCAGGGTATGGGGGGTGCTTGGCCTTGCGCTCGAAGTCGAGGAAGGCGATGTTCTCTGGTGCTAGCAGTTCTCACTCCGACTGGAGGGATTTTTATTTTTTTGTAGGCGGGGATTTGGGGATCCCCTTGACGCCTGGGGTCTGCCCTACCGAATTTATCGGCGACGTTCAGTGGATGGCAGGGACGTCGGTCCAGGGGGACCTGGAAGTTCTGAAAGGGCAGAACTGGCCTTTGAAGGACTTCCTCAGGCTGGTGAAAAATGATGTATCCCTGTTCGCTAAGTCGCAGGGGTACACTATTTTCAAGGAGGTTGCCCCCCCCTCAGGGGTAGTTCTGATGAGGAGGGCAAGGAAGGGGCAGCCCCCGGCGACTCAACTTAGTAAGCAGGTCGTTGAGGGAGGCGGAGAGGAGGAAAGAGTGGGAATTCCAGAGCCTGTCTGCGGCGGGATACCTATTGACGTGGTATCCTCGCCGGACGACTCTGGAGACGACAAGAAAACCCTGGCCCAGGTGATAGAAGAAGCAGGTAAAGGGAAGGAGCCTGTATCACTGGCCAGGCCTAAGGTAATCCCCAAAGGTGCCGCGGGGATTTCCATAGGAGGGAAGGGGGGCAAAGGAGAGGCGGCCGAGAGTGGCCCAGGAAAGGAAATGGTGGAGGTGCCCTGTCCGGAAAAGGAAGTAGTGGTTGCTCCTTCCCAGACTCTGGTCTCCCTTGAAACCCCTGACAAGAAAAGGGGGCCCTCCAAAGAGAACAGTCTGGAGCCTCCTCTGAAAAAGGGAAAGAGTGTTAAGGAGGGGGAACCTGATGAAGGGCGAGAGTGGGAGAAGAGTGTGGAGCCCCCGTTCTGTCTCAACTTCACCGGAAGATTTGCAGGCGAGGGGTCGAAGTTTGTCGTGAGTGCGACAGAAACGGAAAGGAGAATGACCCTCACCTCCAAGCAATCCTCGAACCTGTTCAATCCTGTTCGAGGAGACCTGGGCCTGATCCTGGCAGGGGGATTGGCGACTAGGGCGTTGGAGGAGACAGTTGAGAGGACCTCCACAGCAGACCTCTTTGCCCAGATGACCAACAGGGTGGCGACAGTAAGGATCCCTTCTAACCTTCTTCTGGCTCGATTCTTTGTAGGTGCTGATCTCGCCTTTTTCATAGGTGCTTGCCCGTTTGCCCTTGGCCTTGAACAGGGCCCTAAGGATGGAGGAGCAGATGATAGATCAGACCGGCCAGCTGCACCGTCAGGAGGCGGAGATTGAAGCCTTGAAGGCCCAGTTGGCGACGGAATCTTCTCAACGTACTGCCCTTCAGGAGGAATTCAGAGTGTACAAGTCTGCGATGAGTGCACTGAAGGCAGATAACAAGGCTCTGAGGGAGAAGCTGAGCAAAGCCGATGGAGACAGGGAGGCTGCAGTCGCGAGCAGTTCAGCGGCGGCTGTTCAGGCCTACAAAACAAGCTTACCTTGCAGGAAGGAGCGGTTAGACGGGATCAGGCGGGCCTGGGAAGGATTGGCCTCCACTTTGATCCAAGAGGGCAAGGTCACTCCTGCCGATCTTGGAGAAGTGGATCCCTTTCCTTGCATGGCCGCGGATCCAATTTATAAGGAGGAAGGTTTTGACTTGGCCGACGATACCATCCAACAGTTTTTTGATCTCTTGGATGGAGTCAGCGAAGGTTGATCTATTTCCTTATAAATCGATGTAATCCCTTTTGCAATTTTTGAAAAAAATAAAAAAAGGAAGTTTACCGCGTACCTGTTTATTTTGTTGTGCATGAGGTGTATGAGTACCTTAGTATGACTTCGAAATGTTCTGACTGGTTTTGAAAAACCCACTAATAGAGCTTTTGAACCATGCAGAATAGCCCAAGCTTAATTTTGAAATCCTTCGAAATAGGTCTGAGCTTTGAAGTCCATACAGAATAACTTCAAATTTGATTTGGAACCTTCGAAGTCTATATAAAAAAAAGGGGGGGCGCTGATAGCCAGGGTGGATCCCGCCCAAAAGGTTTCTCCGACCCAATGCCACAAGGACTTTGAGAGTCTAACACATCGTGCACGATGTTTGTACTTGTGGCAAGGGCTAACCTCGGGGATCCCTTTAGTAGAATTTATAGATATTTCTTTGTGAACCTGCACAGGAGAGAAGTAATGATAGTAGTGGAGATCCTGCCTGAAGGGAGTTTATCTGGCCCCATGCCAAAAGGACTTGTTCGTCTGAAACATCTTGTACGATGTTTGTACTTGAGGCAAGGGCTGACCCTCTTGGAATGACAGTTATCCTAGTGGGAAGCGAAGGCACCCTGCTTAGGGGGGACCTGTATCTTGATTCGATATCAGGGACAGCCCTAAGGTTACGAGCAGTCCTTCAGACCTTCCGCTGGCCAGATGGGCTTATGGAAGGGTCCCAGATGTTTGTAGGAAACCCCGCCTGCCAAGCACTACTAGGCTTGATGATCACCGTATTAATGAAGGTTAGTGGGTACCATCGTGCGCGAGGTTTGAAACCTCGGACACGAGGCTTTGAGATTGAGTTGAAATCATACCTGAGCGACACTATGGTCGAAGTATATATATATATGCCTCCGTATATAAGGACCACTTGCCATGAGTATGTTTGGAAGTATGAAGC
>JAEMOT010003869.1:1073075-1096695 GCA_019297695.1 Apostasia ramifera | reverse complement strand
ATTTCTAGTAAAGATGATTATGATATTGATAATAAAGGTTATTATTTTTAAGAATATTTTGCATATTGAATTGTTGCTGTAGAGATTAACTTTATTCCTGATTTGATTCTAAATACATGAGCTGTATTCTATCTGTATGCAGTGTTAAATTGATTACTATTTTATTTGGGATGCTGTTTTATCTACTGGGTCTGTATTAACAGGCTCCTGCCATTTTTGGTGGCAGGTGTGGCACTAGTTGGATCACGGGACAAGGAAAAAGAAGTATAAAGGTATTTCTGAATTGTGATATATAAGAATTTGAGTTGAGATAATACAAAAATAGAAAGAATATATTACTTTCTGGCGTCCGGGAAACCGGGACGTCACAGTAATCCACCGATTCTGCCATGCCCAATGAGCTTGATCACCGATTCCACACGAGTCCGAAAAAAAAAAAAAAAAAATCTGTGTCGCTCCTTTCTAAAATAATTTTCACTCGGATTTTTTTTTAAGATTCCGTTGAGTTTAATCATTAAATTATAAATTTTCAAAAAATTATAAATAATATTTAAATATTAAAAATTAGGGAGATTTACGTACAGAACACTGAATTCATCACAAATTACGTATTTCACCATTATTTAGTAAATATTACGCATATCACACTCTGCTTATGTTGGTTATTGTTATAATAGAAATGTAAAACCTACAAGCAGAGTGTGATATGCGTAATATTTACTAAATGATGGTAAAATGTATAATTTGTGATAAATTCAGTGTTCTGTATGTAAATCTCCCTAAAAATGATTACTATAAATTAGTATATAGAGAAAAAAAAAGTTGAGACTAGAAGTCAATTGGAATTACTTAAAATATATTTGTAATGCTTATATATATATATATATATGTGTGTGTGTGTTTTTAACTTTTTAAAATGATGATTTAATCATCAAATTAAACTTAATGGAATTTGTTGAGAAGAATTTATGTGAAAAATATTTTACGTGAGAGAGAGTCAGATGATAGGTTTTCATTCTTATATACCTGCTGCGTGGAATCAGAAATTTACCTTATAAGCCTGAATGAAATTACCGTTATTTATATTTATATATGTCTGCATAATATGTATCTCTCTATCAAAAAAAAAAAACTTTGATAATTTTATCATTTTTACTTTCTTATTCCTCTTATCTTTTCTTTTTTTGATAGCTAGTATTTTATAAGAAAATTTGTTGATGAATTAATACAAATAGTATAGTACTTAGTATTGTGCTTATAAGCATGCGGTGTTCACCACGTGTAGCGTACTCAATAAATTTTTACGCTTATTATGGTGCTTACAGGATAAATCGAAAAAAAATCTATTTTTAAAATGCAGAACTTCTTTTTCAGCTAATTCACGCATATAGGGATATGAAATTTAGTTAGTATTTAAATTTTATACGGTAGTTTTGACATTTAAAATTTATATAAGATACAAAATGTAATTAATTGTTTTCTGAAAATGTGCTTTTATAATTGTTTATTAATGGGAGGCATAAATTACAACTAAATCCTAACTTAAAAAAAATGATTAAGCATAATAATATTTTGAATTGAATTATCTATAAGAGAAATGTCTCAAAGGAATATATAAATTAATTGACTATCAAATATAATGTAACAAAATTTTGGGTAAATATCTCTCATTTCTTTGATGTTATGAGAAAATATCACGTAATTCATAATTTTCAAAAACAAAAATCGCATTTGAGATCGCTACAATTGAAAAGAATTAAATGATATTTACATATTATAATAATTCAAAAAATTAATTCATAACTATTCATGTTTCTGAATAAAAAATATTTCACTACAATAAATCATCACTCTAAATATTTTTCTGAAACTTATAAGGCAAAAAAATATGTATTTGCTGCGGGTTTTTTTTTAATGGCCGCAATTTAATTTGTGGCGAAAAAAAAGTGAGTTTAGTGTAGTTATTTTTTTTAAGTATATTTTTTAAAATATTTTATTTCTCGCAACTTATATATATTTTATACATATCTGACATTTTTTTTTGGATAAAATACACTTCTCATAACTTGAAATATGATAATGCAAGAAATAAAAATTTCAAAAGACTAGTTTTAACTGTTTAATATTTTAGCACTTAAAAAAAAATTAACTTTTTTTCATTGATCTGTTGTTTTTTTTTTTTTTTTTTTTTTGAGCAGATCATTGATATGTTGTTAGGGGGAGGTGAAATGTAATCAACTTCCTTTGAATTTGTGTGTTTTGCATGTTTTGATGTTACTTGTGGAAATAAAAGGTGAAAATAAATAAAAAAAGTTTAACTATCTTGTATATTATGAACATCTATTTTATCTATCACACTAATGTAATATTAAGTAATATTTATATGTAAAATTGTAAGTATTGAGAAATAAGTATTTAATATATATGAAAAACATTACTCAGTCATTTGTTTGTATTGCATAACTCTACTTCCATTTTATTTGAGAGATAATGCAAGTTTTAGATTGGGAGGAGTTTTGGTTCTCCACCACCTCCCCCTCGAAGGCCACATATAACTCATTAGAATTTCTCGATTAGTATCTCTGAAATTTTTTTCTTTATCACTCACTAAATTATCATCGAGAAGAAACATGAGGTTGTAGGGGTGACAATTTGTACCTGTACCCGATTAAACAACCCCGACCCGCCCCATGGGTACTTAAATCTTACCCACGACCCGCAACCCTCCCGCTCTATTATGAAATGGGGTGGGTTCGAGTATGAATCAACTATACCCGCCCTGCCCCACCCTGCCCCGCCCTGCCCTGTAATATTCATCATGTGGCTATAATTTTTATTTTTTCAAATAGAGCAAAATAATTCGATTTTTATTAACATTAATGAGCAAACAGGATGGGGCGAAATGAGTACGAGTTTGTGAAAACTAGAGTAGGGGCAGGGCGGAGCGAGGCGGAAATGGCTATGGGACGGGTATGAGTAATAAATAATATATAGCGGGGTGTGTATGAGTATTTATAAACCCGACCCAAACCCGCCCCATTGCCATTCCGATGAGGTTAAGAGGAATAACTTAAAAGAAAAAGTGATTAGAAATGAACATTCTTAAAATGATCCTTCAAACTATTTTTACATAGTTTTCTCCCTCAAATAGGAAGCAACTATAGGGTAAGATTTACATGTTATAAGATTCAAAATCTGGTTATCCCTTATCCCTATTACAGTCAATTCATTAAGTATAACTGATTTTAAGCCTTTTTTGCAACTATTAATGATGTGGGGCCGTGCTCGTGCAATATTTGCTAATTTATTTGCAGGCTTTTCAATTACTTCATAGAAAACAGTAATGCTTGTCTCGTGCTAATCTTCATTCTTTAGAAGATGAGATTCCTCATGTGGTTCTTGCATGATATAGAATGTGACCTTTTTTATGCAACATTTCTTTGGAGCTTCGACGAAGTGGCTCTTCATCCAAAGTCATTCGTGATAATTCTTTGGGAGTTCTCTCTCTGTCTCAAATTTTCCCTTTTGGTTATAACTTTTGTAATTTCTCTTTTTCTTCCTAGAATGCCTTCTTGCTTTTTGAGGTTCAAATAGAGTTTCGAGGATGTTCCCTATTGTTTCCTTAATATTTTCTAATATTTACTTATCGGTTTGGTTTCCTCTTCCTGACCCAAGATATTCCTTGGGGTCGCAGTAGGATTCTCCCCTTGGGATATCATATACCTTGCCTTTCTCTTCTAAAACTTTTTATCCTAAGGCTCTGTTTTGTAATAAGAAAAAGAAGAAGATTTGGTTGAAATTTTTAGTTATTTTTAAAAAATGTGTATGATGTAAAATAAAGTAAGTTGGTTATATTAAAAATTGTGTAAGATGTGAAATAAAGTTGATTGATTTATTAAAAATTGTGTTGGATATAAAATAAAGTGATTGTTTAATGTTGAAATTTGTTTGATGAAATATAAAATAATTTTTTAAGTTTTTTTAAAATAAATTTAAGATTTTGGTCATGACTAATTTTAGCCATGGTTTTTAGATCATTGCCAAATAGAGCTTAGGTCTTCTTGAGATTTCTTGAGTTTAGGTTTCCTTATTTCACAACTTCCTTCTTCCCTTCTTAGGTTGGCTTCAAAATTTAATAGAGATGATCAGGTTTTACTCCAAATTTACATTAATACAATAAAGCAATCCCATTTGTTTTCATGTATTTTAATATCTATATCTAATTAAAAAAAAAAGGCTTGAATATGTTATTTTGTAAGCACAAACTTAGGCAAGTGAATTGCATTTAAGAGACTCTACGCAAGATCATTTATATGAATGCCAAAAGATTGCTCATTTAATTAGGCCGGATCGGATCATGACCCGATCCGATCCGAGTTTCGATCCGATTAAACCCCCAAATGAATTTTTTTTTTACCCGTCAATCCGCCCCGTTTACTGACCCGATCCATTTACAAATAAATGGATCGGATATGGATCACCATTGACCCGACCCGTTTAAAATCCGATCCGTTTATGTGATCTAATTTGTAGTTCATACAGGGTTATATTGTAGCTAATAATCTTTTTATTGGAAGGCTAAAGTAAAGAGCATCACTGTAATTAATTAATAATTTTTTTTTACATATTATATTAGTAGATTATAGTTTATAATGCCTAGTTTATATTTCATAATATATATATATATATTACAAATACTGATTTTTATATTAAAATATTTAATTAATTCATAAAAATATAATATTTTTTTCTTATTTTATTTCCAATAAATTTAATATTATTTTAAATTTGATTATGAAAATTACTTAAAAATAACTAATGGATTAAATCCGAAAACCCGAGTTCCGAACCGATTCGATTTCCGACCCGAAAGGATATGGATCGACCATGACCCGATCCGATGTATAACCCGATCCGACATAGATGGAATTGGATCCGAGTCGGAGTCAACCCGACCCGAATCCGATCCATTGACAGGCCTACATTTAATGCAATATTATGTATAGAAAAAGTGAATGTTAGTAGTGTGATAATATGGGATTGAAGAGGACGAGATGTGATCGTTAGGATGATGGCAATATGATTGAATTGGAATTATTTGGACAAAAAGCGACTTATAATAGGTTTTTAAGTGGAGGGCACATAAATGAATTGTTGAATTATTATTGATTTTGATGATAACAAACACGTTAATGATAATATTCTTGATTAAATTTCTATTTATAAGTACATACATGCACTTAAGCTTTCAAGAATCAAAGAAGGTTGATCGACGATATGATCTTAGCTCAAAATTGACGAAATTAAGCCAAAAATAAAGAGAAATGAAGTTAAAAAATGCTAAAAAACGAACATCAAGTCGAAAAGTCAACTTCAAATACGCATTCATTCTAAATTTTTTGACTATATGTAAGTACACAAAATTCATAACTTATTTATCCGGAGAAAACTAAAATAAACATAATTAAATATATTTTATGACTTTTCTGATTTTAAAAAATATTCATTTATTTTTTAGATGAATTGAGATTTTTGAAAAATTTCAACTTGCAAGAGTACATTTTTTGATGACATATTTTCTTTGACCTTCAAAAATTTGAAATTTTGATTTAATTTAGTTTGATTAATAATTTTACTCTTTAATGTGTTGCTTCAAATTTAAATGATAAATCCTATTTCTAATATATATATATATGATAATAAATACTAAATAATAAATAATAAATAATAAATAAATAATTATTTATAAAAACAAATTAATTAAGCTTTATGAAATTTATTTCTAATCGATTTCGGATGCTTTCAACTTGTTCAAAACCTAATATTTTGAATTTTACTAACTTTATTTAATTTTTACTTGCTTGTTTTGCTCTTTAAAATCAGCTATAAAATATGTTAAGTGATTGATTTTATCTCTAATTAGTTTACAAAAAACTATAATACCAAAATCACCAATAAAATAAGGGAGATTTTGGGCTAATATCTCTCTTTAGCCAATCAAAATTCCAAGCTCTCTCATTTTCTAGCTGAAAAATTCTTTTCCTAAACTTAAAATTTTTCTTTATAGCATTGATATTTTTATTTGGGTGTTTTCTTTTTTTCTCTCTGTTAACATGTGGCTCCTGCATTGTATCCCTGCCATATACGTGGCACCCAGCTGGCCTCCACCTTTTTTTATTTATTTTTATAACTTTTCTCTTCTCGCAGGTTTCAGACCCTGGTCAAACCTAGGAATGGCAACGGGGCGGGTTTGGGTCGGGTTTATAAATACCCATACCCGCCCCGCTATATATCATTCATTACCCATACCCGCCCCATACCCGTTTTTGCCCCGCCCCTCTTCTAGTTTTCATAAACCCGTACCCGCTTCGCCCCGCCCCGTTTCCTCACTCAGTTAATGAAAATTGAATTATTTTATTCTATTTGAAACAACAAAAATCGTAACCACATGGTGTTAGTGATATTTTCTATAGAAATCATTCCTTGTATGTAAATATATGTAATAAGATCAAGAATAATCAATAACTTTCATATAAATTCTTCAGATTGCCAACTTTTTTAGCATAGATTTCTATATAAATCAAGCATGTGACAATTAAAGAGAAAATCAAATATGAGGCAGTTATAAGACCCTTGCAGGCAACATGTATCAATTGATTTAAGAGCCAACTGGAAATGTCAACTATCACAAGTAAGAAAAATTTTACAGTAAAAAGTACATGTATTCTCTTTCCAAAGTACTATTTTTATTTAGGTATTAATTTTTAAAAATTTTAAAATTTTTAAATTTATTAAATCGGGTACGGGGCGGGGCGGGTCTATATGATTCATACCCGAACCGGCCCCATTTCATAACGGGGCGGGGCGGGGCGGGTGTTCCGGGTAAAATTTGAGTACCCATACCCGTCCTATTAGGGGCGGGTCGGGGCGGGTTTATCGGGTATGGGTATAAATTGCCACCCCTAGTCAAACCCGGTCCAACATCAACCACGGGAAGCCGGCCAACCCTCGACTACGAGGTACCAACCAAACCTCGTCCCCGACGATCCAGGCATTTGTAAAGAACCCTCGAACACGAGGTTACGCAGCTACCACCAGTCATTGTCAGCATACTCTGACCGCGCCGTTTCCAAGTGCAAAGCACTTTCCTTAGGGCGCGCAAATCAAGGGTCTGCATGCTCCAGACAGCACAGATCCCCAGAAGAAGTACCAACATTTAAAGAAAAGCGTCCTCCACCCCTGGCTTCTGGCCCCTAGTGGCTGACAAGCGGCGTGGATCCAGAGCTTATCCATCCCTTTTCCTCCGGAAAACCAGAATGAAGTTGCACCATCCACCGCCTATAAAAGCCCTTGAACAGGACATGCACGAAGGACAAGTATTCAGAGGCACACGCATACACAAGGATATCCAGAAAGAATAAGAGCAACTCTCTTTCTTTCTCTTGCCCACTCTCTTTCTCTTGCTCTCTCTCTCTTTTTCCCTGTAAGCTCTCTGTATTAGTCTTTACGGCTACCTTCTTACATAGTGGAGGCCATCACTAAATGCTCGGTGGACGTAGGGGCTTTCATTCTTGAACCACCTTAAATCTTTGTATGTTATTCTGGATGCTCTCTCTCGTTTCGACCTCTAATGGTCAAGTTCATCTCTTTGCGTGCTGCCGTTTCTTGGGACTCTCTTTGTATGTTTCTTGGGATCTCGTACATCCTATGTCAATATCTTCTGGTGCTTTCATTGAGACCTCAAGAAAATGGTAGCCAGAACGTGCAAGACGAATTCTGCCGCCCGTAGTATACATGCTGGTGAACCTTCCATCCGAGCGCCTGACGATAGAACTTCAACTTCAACTTCTCGACGCACGCCGAGTCTGCTTCTTCTTCCAGGGGTACCCGCGTCTTAGAGTTGCAAGGGATGCTGGCCAACCTCACTGATCTGGTCACTGGCTTCACTGCTCAGCAGGCCGTGATTCTCAGGCAGACCCAACCGGTCTGCATCACCATGCTTCCTCCTCCGCCTGTCGCGGTGGCTTCAGTACCTCTTTCGCCGGTGCGGCGGTCCGTGATCCTCCTCCACTGGACGCGGAGGCGCCTGCTGCCTTTCCACCTGCTGTGGAGGCACCTGCTCCCTTACCCCCCGTCGCTGCACCTTCTGCTCAGACTTCTGGCTCCTCTCAGCCGCCCAGGCGTCCCGCACGTCACCAAGAAGTCCGTTATAACCTTCCTCCACCTTGTCCTTTACCACAACCTGTTTATCTTCCACCTGCATTCCCTCCTTTCCTCGCTGGGAGGGACCCTATCTTTCCTGGTGTCCAGGCCCCACTATATGGGCCTGACCCCTTCTCCGGTCTGATGGACGGGAATGCCCCTTTTGCCGACGCCATTAAGCTGGCCCCGGTCGGACTTCAGGCCACCCCGGCTTGAGATCTACAAAGGGGCGACGGACCCCCGCGAACATATTCAGGGGTTTGAAGCCGCCGACCGTTACCAAGATAATAATTAGCCCAACGCTTCCTTAATTTAAAATAATTTTATTTTAAAATGCAGAACTTCTTTTGCGGCTAATTCGCCAATATTGGGATATAAAATTTAGTTAGTATTTAAATTTTATATGGTAGTTTTGACGATTAAAATTTATACAAGATACGAAATGTAATTAATTGTTTTCTGAAAGTGTGCTCTTATAATTGTTTATTAATGAGAGGCAGAAATTACAACTAAATCCTAACTTAAAAAAAAAAATGGTTAAGCATAATAATATTTTGAATTTAATTATCTACAAAAGAAATGACTCAAAAGAAAATATAAATTGAGTATCAATTATAATGTTTCAAAATTTAGGGTAAATATCACTCATTTCTTTATGTTATAAGAAAATATCACGTAATTCATAATTTCCAAAAACAAAAATCTCATTTGAGATCGTTATAATTGAAAAGAATTAAGTGATATTTACCATAAATATTTTAATAATTCAAACAATTAATACGGTAACAATTAAAATGGTTTTTTTTAATGGCCGCATTTTAATTTGTGGCGAAAAAAAAGTGAGTTTAGTGTAATTGCTTTTTTAAGTATATTTTTTAAAATTTTTCTTTCTCGCAACTTATATATATTTTATACATATCTGGCAACTTTTTTTTTGGGATAATTACCTGCATGCCACACCATTTCACTTTATTTATGCGTTACCCATCCATTCTTAGTTAATTACGCTATGCACACTCCAAATATTATAAAATCTTACATACACACACTTAAGTTAAAATTTAGTCAAAATCTATTTGAAAAAAAAAATTTCGTTAGTAAATCATTAAAATTATATTTTTACTTTTAATAGTACATATTTTTTTTCTTCCTCGATGTCACACTAAACCGCTGATCTGTCCTAAAATTAATTCACGTCGCGGATGTTTCCTTCCCTTTCCACAACCTAAACATCAAAGTTTTAAGATTTTCACTCAAAATATATTTAAATATTCTTAAAATATTATGATGAATGGTTCAGATTTTTTTAACCTAACTATATTTAAGTTATTAGAAAATTATAATTGCTCATTATAATAAAAATAAGTGAAAGTGTGTATATAAGATTTTATAATATTTTGAGTGTGCACGGCGTAATTAACTAAGAATGGATGGGTAACGCATAAATAAAGCGAAATGGTGTGTCATATAGGTAATTATCTTTTTTTTTTTTTGATAAAACACCCTTCTCATAACTTGAAATATGATAATCAAGAAATAAAAATTTCAAAAGGCCTTTTTAGAATAACTATTTAATATTTTAGCACTTAAAAGAAAATTAACTTTTCATCATTGATATATTGTATGAGGGAGGTGAAACGTAATCAACTTTTGTTCAATTTGTGTGTTTTGCATGTTTTGATGTGGCTTGAGAAAATAAAATGTGAAAGTAAATAAAAAAATTTTTTAACTATTGTGTACATTACGAACATCTATTTTATTCAATACACTTATGTAATATTAAGTAATATTAAGTAATATTAATATGTAAAATTATAAATATTGAGAAATAAGTATTTAATATATATAAGAAAAATGACTCACTCACTTGTTTGTATTGCATAACTCTACCTCCATTTTATTTTAGAGATAATGCATGTTTTAGATTGGGAGGAGTTTTGGTTCTCCGCCTCCTCCCACTCAAAGATCACATATAACCCATTAGAATTTCTCGATTAGTGTTGACGTAGGATGTGGGGGTCCCAGGAAACACCGAATAGAAAGAGAGTTTCGGGAGACGGCGGCGCGCAAAGGGATGGTGAACCTGTTAATGGAGGCTCAAGGGGAGAACCAGTTCAGAGCATTCAGAAAAACACACAGAGATTTAAGGTGGTTCAGGGAGAAAATCTCCTACATCCACCGGCCCATCAGTCAAGATACTTCACTAAAATCAAAAGATAGCCCTGAAAGCTTGTACAATGCTTTCTTTTAGGAAAAAGAAGAAGAAGAAGAAGAAGAAGAAGAAGAAGAAGAAGAAGAAGGAGGAGGAGAAAAGAAAGGAGCTCCTTGGTTGGAGAAGATGAGAAAATCCCTCCTAACTCCTGTATGTGTCTCTTGATCCCGATCCCTGATCCTTGATCGCTCCTTTTTGGCTGGTACTGTTCAACGAGTCTTATAGCCATTGGCGTGTGTAGCTTTACCCTAATTTTCCGGAGGAAAGGTGATGGATGAGCTCCGAGCGCTGCTTATCTGTCACTGGAGAGATCTGCCGCTCGTACGAGGAAAATGACATCTTTTAATGCTGGTACTTCTTCTGGGAAAGAACATCTGTACGGAGATCGGCGGGATTAGGTGAAGTTGATTGTGACAGGCATTACCTCGTACCCTCGTGCCCGAGGTTACGAGGGTTAATCCTGGATCGTCGTGGACGATGGTTGGCTGAATCCTCATGCCCTATGTTTGACCTGGGTCAAGAGTCCTGCAAAACCTGAAGCTGAGTCAGCCAATCAATCAATCAAGTACAAGCCTGTCAAGCGCCACGTGTTCGGCCAGGATGCAGCGTAGGAACCACGTGTTAACATCAGCCCCCTCATTGTCAGGGCGCGAATATTAATATGGGTCCTGGAATGCGAACCGTCGCGAAGGTGGACGCGCTGCCCGAGGCCTGCAAGGATAAGATGGGGTCGGAGTCTGCCGCTTCGCATTCTATCCTCCCTTTGCCTGTTGAGTCCCGCCAGAGTGAGTTTTTACAGAGATGGCGGAGAGGAAGTGGAAGATTGCGTCCGGCTTCTCTAAGAAAAGAGCCGGAGCACCTCTGGTAGATGCTCCTCCGGGGAAGAAGATGCCGGAGGCAGGTGCACCCTTGGAGGCAGAAGCTCCTACGGCTAGGGTTGTCGTTGCCCTAGCGCAGACGTTGGAACTTCTTCAGGGTCCGGCGGGCGCTGAGACTGTAGAGGCGGTGGTAGTCTCTGATTCTCCGTTTAAGCCGCCTCCAAAAGTTAAGGAGTTAAGGGAGGTGGTTTTGGTAGGAGAAACAGCCACTGGAGAGAAGCTGGCACCGAGGAAGATCATGCTCAAGAATGAAGAGTTTGAGCGGCTCCTTCCCGGGGTTGGGGGTTCTGATGAAGGTAAGGGGAAGCCATCCCTGGTGATTTGCAGACCTGCCCTGGGTACGTTAATCCCTGCCTCTGAAAAGCAAAAGAAGCCCTTCCTCCTTTCTCTTCCTCCGTTGGATCTTGAGGGGGAGGAAGAGAAGGACAAGAAAGGTGAAGAGGAGGAAGGTTCCAAGATGGAAGAAGGGTCCCTTCTCACCGCCTCTGCAGGTACTCTTGGCATTGAAGGGCCAGGAGATAAGATGGAGGAGGCGACTAAGGTGAAAGGAGAGGCTCTCCCAGCTGCTCCCAGTGCTAAAATTGGTGAAGAGATCTGGAGCACGCTGGAAGACCGTTTGAGTGAGATCAAGCGGGTAGAGGAGAAGATCTTGGAGAACACCTCTGAGGCTCTGGAGGTGGTAAAGACTCTGAAGGGCAAGGAGGATGTGGAGGCCCGTTACCTTCGGGAGGTAAGGGAGTTGGAGGGCGCTTTGTCTCAAGTTTCAAAGCACTCTCTGACTGATCAGAGGGAGCAGTTGGGGAAGGTATTTCTTGGAGGATAGGTTAGCTTCCCTATCCTAGGCCAATGCGGAGTGGGCTAATAAAAGTAAGATTGCGAGGGGGGAGTTTAACCGTAATTTGGCGGGTGTGAATCAGGCCCACTCCGCCCACGTCAAAGACCTCCAAAAAAGAATAAAGGATTTGGACGATGATAGGGAAGTTTTGAGGGAGGAGAGAAGGAGGTTAAGGGAGGAGCTGACTAAGGCTAGGGAGGCCCTGTCAGAGGCGAGGGAGGCGACCCTTGAAGCTTGTCGTCGGGAGGAGTTGACGAAGTCTGAAGTTCGCTCTCTGCGGGCCTTGGTGGAAAACAGCTCTGGATGGCGAGGGCGATGTATGGAGGATCTGGAGGAAGCGGTGAAGAGGGCGGTGAAGATAGTCAGCGCTTCGCCGGTGGGTCGCCATACGCAGCATCAGGCTGCCTTTGATGCTCTTCTGCAGACATTAGTTGATGTAGGTACCTTGAACCAGGAGAATATCAGGGACCCAGCGGTGCTCGCCTTCTGCGGTCCTAAGGGGCCAGACAGGTTCTTCGGTGCTGGGAGTTGTCCTCCTGAAGAGATTCCTCCGCCAAGGTCCTACGCGGGTTGGGGAAGTTGGCCTCCTCTACCCGGGACCTCGGGGGAAAGCCCTGCGACTCCTCTGGAAGCCAGGTGGTTAGGCCGACGCGATCCTTCTGGAAGTCAGTAGCAGGGGCGCCAGCTGAGCCAGGGGTGACGGGTCTTCCTCCTCAACTAGCTCCTCAGCCTGACGGCGTAATCTTCTCTCCTCACAGCACTTGAAGGATCCATTTTTCTGATGAACAACCTGCAGGATGTTGACAGAGAAGAGGAGGAGATCCTGGGGAGGAGCCCTGGTTAAGAGGTCTGAATTCGTCAGACCAGGTGTTTAAGTTCTGAAGCCTTGTATCTTTCTTGGTTTTTCCTGTACTCATGAGAGGAACATGTGAGGACAAAGAGAGAAATTGTATCAAATTCTATCATTTAATGAAATGCATTTCTCATTTTCAAGAATTTGTTTGTGGATGAATTCTTTTGTATGTCTTCTTCTGTGTTTTGAAACAAGCACCACGCAGTCTCAGAAGAAAATACATGAATTCATAAGTAAAGATAAAGAACTCAATAAAGAAAAATTCTAAGTAAAAGGCGGAATAGCTATTTCTGAACCCTCGTGCACGATATATGGATATCGAACACAAGGAAGAGAATAGTCATTCCTCGAACCATCGTGCACGATATATGAATATCGAACACAAGGAAAAGAATAGTCATCCCTCGAACCCTCGTGCACGATATATGAATATCGAGGACGGCAAAAATGGTGGGATGGAGAGGAGTGACGCCTTGTAAACCGCGCGCCGCTTCGATTCCCGGGTTTGTCAGAAGGAACGAGTGGTCTAATGATGCTTGCACGCTGATCCAGAAGATCAGACGGTCGGAAGGTAAAAGGTCGCATTCGTCCCCTATAAACGGCTGTCTGAGCGGGAGCTTCTTCTTCCTTCCGAAAATCCTAAGTCTCCGAAAGAGAAGGAAAATAGTACCTGCTCCACCCGCTCGAAAGGAAGAACTGAACAAATGAGGGGGAGAGAAATTGAGTGGGCCAACCTGGCCGAGCAGTTTCAGAAAGACAACAGCTACCAGGAGTCCCTCATGATGGAACATGAGGTTCTCAACACAACCAAAGGGTTCAGGGGGAACCCTCGCTTGATGGTCATCTCGCCTACCTCCGACCTCCGGCCAAACAGTCCCCCTGAAGGGGCGGTATGCGTGTACAGGGCTCAGGTAGAGTATGGTTTGATGCTGCCACCCCAATCAGAGTTCAAAGAAATCTTGAACTCCTTTCAACTCGTGCCAGCCCAACTTTCCCCCAACGCCGTCGCCTACATATACTCCTTTTCTGAAGCTTCTGCAAGCCAGGGGGATGTCGTGGAGCCTGGTGTTGTTCAGAAATTTGTTCAGTTGGATGGTAGTGCCGGGGTACGGGGGATGTTTGGCCTTGCGGTCGAGTCGAGGAAGGCGATGTTCTCCGGTGCTAGCAGTTCTCATTCTGACTGGAGGGATTTTTATTTTTTTGTAGGCGGGGGTTTGGGGATCCCCTTGACGCCTGGGGTCTGCCTTACCGAGTTCATCGGCGACACCCAATGGATGACAGGGACGTCCATCCAGAGGAACCTGGAAGCTCTGTAAGGGCAGAACTGGCCCTTGAAGGACTTCCTTAGACTAGTGAAGAATGACGTATCCCTGTTCGCTAAGTCATAGGGGTACACCATTCTCAAGGAGATTGCCCCCCTTCCTGGGATAGTTCTGATGAGGAGGGCTAGGAAGGGGCAGCCCCCGACGACTCAACTTAGCAAGCAGGTCGTTGAGGGGGGAGAAGAGGAGGAAAGAGTGGGAATCCCAGAGCCTGTTTGCGGCGGGATATTTATTGACGTGGTGTCCTCGCCGGACGACTCTGGGGATGATAAGAAGACTCTGACGGAGGTGATGGAAGAAGCAGGCAAAGAGCTCGCATCACTGGCCAGACCTAAGGTAATCTCTAAAGGGGCTGAGGGGATTACAATAGGAGGAAAGGGAGGCAACGAAGACGCCCAGAATGGCCAAGGGAAGGAGACGGTGGAGGTACCTTGCCTAGAGAGGAAGGCAGTGGTTACCTCTAGCCAGGCTTTGGTCCCCAATGAAGCCCTTGGAGGGAAAAGGACCCTCTCTGGAGAGAACAACCTGGAACCCCCTCTAAAAAAGGGTAAGAGCGCCAAAGAGGGGTAAAACTGATGAAGGGCACGAATAGGAGAAGAATGTGGAGCCCCCGTTGTGCCTCAATTTCACCGGGGAATTCGCAGGTGAGGGGTCAAAGTTTGTCGTGAGTGCGACGGAAACGAAGAGGAAAATGATCATCACCTCCGATCAATCTTCGAACCTGTTCAATCCTGTTCGAGGAGACCTGGGCCTGATCCTGGAGGGGGGATTGGTGACCAGGGCGTTGGAGGAGATAGTTGAGAGGACCTCCACAGCAGACCTCTTTGCTCAGATGTCTAACAGGGTGGCGATGGTAAGGACTCACTCTAATCTCTCTGGCTATCTTTCGTAGATGCTGATCTTGCCTCTTTTATAGGTACTTGCCCGTTTGCCCTTAGTCTTGAACAGGGCCCTAAGGGTGGAGGAGCAGATGATAGATCAGACCGGCCAGCTGCATCGTCAGGAAGTGGAGATTGAAACCCTGAAGGTCCAGCTTGCGACGGAGTCCTCTCAGCATAGTGCCCTTCAGGAAGAATTCGCAGTTTACAGGTCTGCAATAAGCGCGCTGAAGGCGGATAAGAAGGCTCTGAGGGAGAAGTTGAGCAAGGTTGATGGAGACAGGGAGGCTGCAGTCGCTAATAGCTCAGCGGCGGCTGTTCAAGCATATAGAACAAGCTTACCCTGCAGGAAGGAGCGGTTAGACGGGATCAGGCGGGCCTGGGAAGGATTGGCCTCCACTTTGATCCAAGAAGGCAAGGTTACTCCTGCCAATCTTGGAGAAGTGGATCATTTTCCTTGCATGGCTGCAGATCCTATTTATAAGAAAGAAGGTTTCGACTTGGCCGACGATACCATCCAACAGTTTTTTGACCTCTTGGATGGAGTCAGTGAAGGCTAACCCATTTTCCTTATAAAATGATGTAATCTTTCTTGTAAATTTTGAGAAATGAATAAAAAGAAAGTTTATCACATACTTATTTGTTCTGTTGTGTATGAGATATATAAGTACCTTGGTTTAATTTTGAGATGTTCTGAGTGGTTTCTGAAAAACCCATTAATAAGGTAGAGCTTTTGAACCAGGCAGAAATAGCCTAAGCTTAATTCTGAGATGGGCCTGACTTGAAAACTTCCCGAAATCCATATAGAATAACATAAATTTGATTTGGAAATTCTGCAATCTGTATAGAAATAGGAGGATATTGATAGCCAGGGTGGATCCCGCCTGAAAAGGTATCTTCGACCCAGTGCCAAAAGGACTTGTGCGTCTGAAACGTCGTGTATGACGTTTGTACTTAAGGCAAGGGCTAACCTCGGGGATCCCCTTTAGTAGAATTTATAGATATTCCTTTGTGAACCTGCACAGGAGAGAAGTAATGATAGTAGTGGAGATCCTGCCCGAAGGGAGTTTATCTGATCCCATGACAAAAGGACTTGTTCGTCTGAAATATCTTGTACGATGTTTGTACTTGAGGCAAGGGCTAACCCTCTTAGAATGACAGTTATCCTAGTGGGAAGCAAAGGCACCCTGCTTAGGGAGGACCTGTATCTTGATTCGATATCAGGGACAGCCCTAAGGTTACGAGCAGGCCTTCAGACCTTCCGCTGACCAGATGGGCTTATGAAAGGGTCCCAGATGTTTGTAGGAAATCCCGCCTGCCAGGCACTACTAGGCTCGATGATCACCGTATTAGAGGAGGTTAGTGAGTACCATCGTGTGTGAGGTTTGCAATCTCGGACACGATGGTTTGAGTTTTGAGTTTTGAGGTCATACCTGAGCGACACTATGGTCGATCCATATATATATTTCTTGGTATATAAAGATCGTTCGCCATAAGGATGTTGGAAATATGAAATCTTCCAAAATATAAAGAAACCCAGATTGAGAGTAAAGCCAGGATTTGGCGTTTGCATTCTTTATAAACGAATCCCATAGTTGAATCTGTACAAATGAATGAGCACAGTGCACCTGGATGAACTGTAGTGGGAGGTTATGCGTAAAACCTTTTCAGGTCGTCCCCACTCTAGCTTCTGGGGATCTGAGCACCTTCGGAAGTCATGAGGTAGTAAGCGTTATGTCCAGCGACCTCGCGCACGACGTAAGGGCCTTCTCAATTAGGCTCAAGCTTAGGAACCCCCAAATTGCTGCCGGCGAGGAGTCGCCGCCTGAGAACTAAATCACCCTGATTGAGAGTTCTGGGGCTGACCTTTCGGTTGTAATATCGTTCTACCCAACGTTTATGCTCAAGGCGCTTTAGTGCGGCTAGCTCTCTTTTTTGTTCCAGGAGGTCTAGGTCGACCCTTCGTGAGTCATCGTTCTCGTCTACCCAAGTTTGTAAAGCCTCGGGTTCGAAGCTGGCAGCAGCTTCTACTCTGGGGGAGAGGTGCTCCAGTTCAATTGGTATGACAGCGTCCATTCCAAATGAGAGGGAGAAGGGAGACTCTTGGGTAACCTCGGAAGAAGCTGTGTTGTAAGCCCAAAGAGCTCCTGGTAATTCTTCTGGCCAGCAGGTTCTCGTGCCATCTAGGCGTTTCTTCAAGATGTTCAAGATATTTTTGTTGGCGGCTTCCGCCTGTCCGTTGGTATGCGGATGCCAAACAGAGGCGTATTTGAGGTTGATCTAGTGTTCTCCGCAGAAATCATGGATCCTTTGATTGGCGAATGGAGTGCCGTTATCTGTGATAACCACCATTGGGACGCCATACCTGCATATGATGTTGGTCCAGAGGAAGCTTTTGACGTTTTGAGCAGTGGGCTGAGTAAGTGGCTTGGCCTCAATCCACTTTGTGAAGTAGTCGACTGCAACTAGTATCCACTTATAGCCCCTCATGGCCGTAGGCATTGGCCCTAAGAAGTCCAGCCCCCAAATGACGAAGGGCCACGAAGAGTTGATGGGTTTGAGGTAGCCCGCAGGTTGCCTCTGCATGTTCGCGTAGTACTGGCACTGAGGACACTTCTCCACGAATACCTGAGCATCTTTGTGGATGTTGGGCCAGAAGAAACCTTGGCGTAGGATTCGCATGACGAGGCTCCTACCTCATGCATGTGTTCCACATTCTCCTCGATGTATTGCTTCCATCACTTTTAAAGCCTCATCTGGTCTCAGACATTTGGTGAGGGGTTTAGCATAAGATCTTCTGTAAAGTTCCCCGTCGATGACGGTATATTTGGCGCACGTGAGTTTCATTCTCTGCGCCTCTCGTCGGTTGTCAGGTTGAGTCCCATTCTTCAGATAATCCAGGATCTCATCCATCCAGCAGAGTGGTTGCTCCTGAGAAGAGACTTCGGTGCATTCGAAACTGGGCCTTTCGAACACCTGAGTCCGGCGGAGGTCGGGGAGCCCTTCCTTCGCGAGCCGGTCTGCCACCTGGTTCTCTTCGCGGGGTATATGTGTCAGGGAGAAATCTTCGAATAGAGAAATCAGGAACTTGGTCAGTTGCAGATATTTCTTCAAAACCTCGTCCTTTGTTTTGAATGTCTGGTTCACCTGATTGACGACCAGTAGAGAATCACTGAACACTTGTATGCGCTTCACGGCAAGGCTGAGCGCGAAGTTCAATCCTGCTATGAGGGCTTCATACTCTGCTTGGTTGTTGGTTGCCTTGAACCGGAGCGTCACAGCCTGATGTAGCACAGTCCCCAATGGGCTGGTTGGAGGATCCCAGCCCCCTGAGATTGTGACCCCGACGCACCGTCAACATGAAGTGACCAAAGGTTTGCCAAGGTTTTGGTGAGTGGTGGCTTCGACGTGGAAAACTCAGCGACGAAGTCGGCCAGGGCCTGGGCCTTGATAGCTGTTCGCGGAATAAATCTGATGTCATACTCTCCCAACTCGATAGACCACTTGAGTAATCTTCCTGAAACCTCGGGAGTATGCAATATCTTTAGGAGCGGTTGATCCGTGATGACCTGAATAGTATGGGATTGAAAGTAAGGTCGTAGCTTCCTGGCTGTCATCAGAAGGGCCAGAGCGAGCTTCTCCAAAGTGGGATACCGACTTTCGGTGTCTAGGAGTATGTGACTGGTGTAAAAGATAGGATGCTGAACCCCCTTTTCGCTGTCTAGGAGTACCGCTGAGACCGCAGTGTCGGACACTCCTAGATAAAGAGATAGGACCGTTCCCTCCCTCGGCGCCACTAATATCGGGGCCGAGGTTAGGTACTTCTTCAGTTCGGTGAATGCAGCTTCACACCCGCTGTCCCAGAGTCCTTTCTTGCTGTTGCGCAGACACCGAAAGAAAGGGGAACAGCGATCACCGGCTTTCGAGATAAATCTGCCTAAGCTGTTGATCCGCCCTGCTAGCTTCTAGACCTCCCTCGCTGTCTTCGGGGAGGGAATGCTCAGAATGGTTGATATTTTATCGGGATTGGCTTCTATCCCTCTGACAGAGACTAGATACCCCAAAAAATTTCCTGAAGCAGCGCCAAAGGTACATTTAGCAGGGTTGAGCTTGAGGTTGTACCTTCGGAGAGTGTCGAGCGTTTCCCGGAGATCACCAAGGTGCTCTGTTAGAGTTTTGCTTTTGACCAGGACGTCGTCTACATAAGCTTCGAGATTCCTCCCCCTTTGATTCTTAAAGACTGCGTCAATCATGTGTTGATAGGTGGCACCGACATTTTTGAGACCGAAGGGCATGACTTTGTAGCAGTAAGTGCCATAGTCAGTGATAAAGGCTGTCTTCTCTTCATGCCCCTTGGCCATCCAGATTTGGTGATACCCGGAGAAGGCGTCCAGGAAACTCATAACCTCATACCTGACGGTTCGGTCTACCATCGTGTCGATACGAGGGAGGGAGTAAGTGTCTTTAGGGCAGGCCTGATTCAGTGACCTGAAGTCTACGCACATTCTCCACTTCCCACTGGTCTTTCTCACCATTACCACATTGGTTAGCCATCTGGGGTATTGTACTTCCCTGATGTAACCAGCTCCCAGCAGCTTTGTGATTTCCTCTTTGATGGCATCCTGTCTTTCCCTGGCCATTACTCTCTTCTTTTGCGCGATGGGGTTGGCGATTTGAGACACATTCAAGTGGTGTTCTCAAACAGCCCTGTCCATGCCTGTAACATCTTCAGGAGACCATGCGAAAACATCGATATAGTTTGAAAGCAAGGCGGTAACTTCTGCCTGCTGCTTTTCATTCAGAAAAGATGAAACATTTACAATTTTGGAAGAGCCTTCGTCTCCTAAAGCTACATTGATGACTCCTTCCTGCGGTGTAACTGGTTGGGTTTCCCTGGGATCCATTTAATCGACTACAAGCTGCGCCGCTATCTGAAAGCAGCGGGTAGCTTGTATTGCATCTCCTCGGATGGTAACAACGCCGCTGGAGGTTGGAAACTTCGCGCACAGGTAGGGCATGAAAATCACCATCCCGAAAGAGTTTAGAGTTGTCCTCCCCAAGATGGCGTTGTAGCCCGATTTAGCTCTGATGACTATGAAGTTAACCATGCTCATAGCGTGGCTGTTGTCATCACCAAAGGAGACGGAAAGAGTAATGAATCCCAGAGGTTGGACCCTTTCGCTGGAGAAACCGAGTAAGATAGTCCCAGCGTGGAGGAGGTTAGGCTTTTTGAGTCCCATCTGGAGGAAGGCAGACTCAAATAGGATGTTGGCGGCGCTCCCAAAGTCGAGGAGTACCCGCCGGACATTGAAATTAGTGATGCGGGCAACGACCACTATCAGATCGTTATGTAAGTTGACCTGCTGGGGGAGATCTTCACTGCAGAAGGTGAGGGGGATGGATGAGGCATGATGCTCAGAGATGCCGCCGACTTCTGCTCCTTGGTGCTGAGCGGTTGGGTCAATGCTGAAGATATCATTGATAGTTCTGGCGGTCGGAGGATAAGGGCGCCCTTGCTGGCTAGGGCCTAAGGGTGGTAGGGCCCTGGTAGGTGCCTCAGCAGCCTCGGTGGCTTTTCCTTTCTGGGCGGCGGTGAAAGTTGGGGCCATCTGCATGAACTCCTCAAGCTTGCCCTGATTCAACAGCTTCTCGAGCAAGATTCTTAGGCCTCGACAGCGGTGAAGCCTGTGTCCATAGTTTCCGTGAAACTCGCAGTAGTTGTTGGGGTCCACTCCAGGTGGCGGCGCCGGTTTAGGTCCAGTGGGCCTTATCCAGTCCTGCTTAACGGCTGCCGCATATACCTCGGGGAGTGGCCTAGATAGAAGGAGCTTCGGGGGTTGAGTTTGCCGGGGCTTCTCCTCTTCTCGATCGCGAGTTCTGGCCATTTGTACCCTCGTGACCAGGGGTTCGACACCCCGATGTTTCCTCTTGTTTCTTTCCCCGGAAGCACTTGCGGAGGAGGATTCAGCATCCTCTAGGAGCATGAACTGACTGGCCTTAGCCACCAGTTCTGGGTAACTCCGAGGTTTGGCCAACTGTAGGGATTTGGACAAGTCCCCTACCTTGAGCCCTCTCTGGAAGTTATGCATGGCCACTGCAGGCTCTACATCTTCGGCTTCTGCTGCAGCGGCGAAGAAGCGGTTAGTATAATCCCAGAGGTTCTCTTTCTCGCCTTGCTTGATGTTGGCGAAGACCATGTCGGACACAACCATACGGGTCCGCCCTATGAAACGGGCGATCAACTCCCACTTCAGATGCTCATAGGAGGTGATGTGACCTCGGGGCAGCTTGATGAACCAGCTGAATGCTGCCCCCTTCAGTGTGTTGGCCAGGAGGTGACACCTAGTGGCTTCGTCCGGCCGGTGGTATCGGACAGCAGCCTCAAACCCCTGCACATGCTCACGGGGGTCTGTTGCGCCTCTATAAACCTCCAACCTGGGTGGCCGGAAGTCTTCTGGGATGGGGGCCAAACGGATGGCGTCGGAAAAAGGGGCATTTCCGTCCATCGGCCCGAAGAAGGGATCGGGTCCATGATGAGGAGCCTGAGCGCCAGGAAAGAGGGGTCTCTTCCGGCTAGAAATGGAGGGAAAGCAGGTGGGAGAAAGGCGGGTTGTGGTAGTGGACAAGGTGGAAGGGGGTTTTGATGAACCTGGAAACGGAAAGGGCGTATGGGTGGTCTGGAGGAACCAGAAGATTGGATGGAGAGTGGTGCGGCTTGGGGCGCTGGTGCAAGGGCTTTGGCCACCGCGGGAATCGGAAGGAGCGGAGCCGGGGCCGCTGCGGGCGGGGGAATCACCTCTGGAATCGCCGCAACCAGCGGAGGGGGAGCAGGGACCACTGCTATCGGCGGGCGAGGAAGTACTGCACAGACCGGCTGAGTCTGTCTGAGGATGACGGCCTGCTGCGCCGTGAGGCCGGTGACCATGTTAGTGAGGTTTGCGAGCATCCCTTGGAGCTCTGAAACACGGGTGCCTCTGGAAGAGGAGACAGATCCGGCGCCCGGACAGAGGGTTCTCCTGGATGCACACTGCGGGCAGCAGAGTTGGTTTTGCGCATTCTGGCCACCATCTTTCCAAGTCTCAATGAAAGCACCAGAAGATGTTGACGTAGGATGTCCCAGGAAACACCGAATATAAAGAGAGTTCCGGGAGACGGCGGCGCGCAAAGGGATGGTGAACCTGTTAATGGAGGCTCAAGGGGAGAACCAGTTCAGAGCATTCAGAAAAACACACAGAGATTTAAGGTGGTTCAGGGAGAAAATCCCCTACATCCACCGGCCCATCAGTCAAGATATTTCACTAAAATTAAAAGATAGCCCTGAAGGCTTGTACAATGCTTTCTTTTAGGAAAAAGAAGAAGAAGAAGAAGAAGAAGAAGAAGAAGAAGAAGAAGAAGAAGAAGAAGAAGAAGAAGAAGAAGGAGGAGGAGGAGAAAAGAAAGGAGCTCCTTGGTTGGAGAAGATGAGAAAATCCCTCCTAACTCCTGTATGTGTCTCTTGATCCCGATCCCTGATCCTTGATCGCTCCTTTTTGGCTGGTACTGTTCAACGAGTCTTATAGCCATTGGCATGTGTAGCTTTACCCTGATTTTCCGGAGGAAAGGTGATGGATGAGCTCCGAGTGCTGCTTATCTGTCACTGGAGAGATCTGCCGCTCGTACGAGGAAAATGACATCTTTTAATGCTGGTACTTCTTCTAGGAAAGAACATCTGTACGGAGATCAGCGGGGTTAGGTGAAGTTGATTGTGACAGGCGTTACCTCGTACCCTCGTGCCCGAGGTTACGAGGGTTAATCCTGGATCGTCGTGGACGATGGTTGGCTGAACCCTCGTGCCCTAAGTTTGACCTGGGTCAAGAGTTCTGCAAAACCTGAAGCTGAGTCAGCCAATCAATCAATCAAGTACAGGCCTGTCAAGCGCCACGTGTTCGGCCAGGATGCAGCGCAGAAACCACGTGTTAACAATTAGTATCTCTGAAATTTCTTTCTTTATCACACACTAGATTATTGTCAAGAAGAAACATGAGGTTGAGAGGAAAAACTTAGAGAAAATGTGACTAGAAATGAACATTCTTAAAATGATTCTTCAAACTGTTTTTACATAGTTTTCTCCACTCAAATAAAAAGCAACTATAGGGTAAGATTTACACGTCATAAGATTCAAAATCTGATTATCCCTTATCCCTATTACAGCCGATTCATTAGGTATAACTGATTTACATCCTTTTCTGCAACTATCAATGATGTGGGTAGTGCTCGTGCAACTTTTGCTAATTTATTTACAGGCTTTTCATTGGCTTTATAGAAAACCGTAGTGCTTGTCCCGTGCTAATATTCATTCTTTAGGAGATGAGATTTCTGATCAGGTGGTTCTTGCATGATATTAGAATATGACCTTTTTCATACAACATTTCTTTAGAATTTTGACTAAGTGGCTCTTCAT
>JAEMOT010003869.1:1031404-1070548 GCA_019297695.1 Apostasia ramifera | reverse complement strand
CTATCTGTATGTCTGCAACTACGCTCGATCCAACCCCGATCTCGCACTCCTTACCATCAATTTTCTCCAGAAGGACTGCCGAGATCAGGACCCCATGATTCGCGGCCTTGCCCTGCGCAGTCTCTGCTCTCTTCGCGTCGCCAATCTCGTCGAGTACCTTGTTTCCCCCTTGACCTCTGGGCTCAGGGATAGCAGCTCCTACGTGCGGATGGTTGCTGCCATTGGGGTCCTCAAGCTCTACCACATTTCCTCCTCGACATGCCTTGATTCCGATTTTCCCGCCATGCTCAAGACTTTCATGCTCAATGACCCCGATGCCCAGGTGATGAAGTGGAAGTTGGAACCTGAAGGAAGGAACTTTTTCTTTAGTTCATCAATATCTACTTTACTAATTAGAGATTTCAACTTGCAGGTTGTTGCGAACTGCCTATCATCTTTGCAAGAGATATGGAGCTTAGAGGCTGGGAATTCGGAGGAAGTTTCCAGGGAAAGAGAGGCTTTGCTAAGCAAGCAGGTGGTTTACTATCTCCTAAACAGGTGGGTGTCTAGAACTGGCTCAACGGGGTCTCCTCAGTTGTTTTTGGTTGTTCAGGTTACAGAAAAAACACTACAGTGAATTGTTGTTTGACTGCAAGAAATTCGTCCACACGTGCCATCCCATCATTCATATTTAGAATTTATCAAACCAGAATTTCTAACTAATCTCTAAGTCTTAGTTAACAAATTAGAAATGTGAAGTGTGGGATTTTCTTCAACAGTGATCTTATTTTTGTGTATGTATGGATATGACGATGATGAAATGCAAGGGAAGTTTGTGGCATTAAAGTAGACGTAATTCAACGCTTCATTTGAGAGATCTGAGTTCAGTTGATCAAAATTTCCACTGAATTCTATTTTGACTAATATAAACTGGTAATTTCTAATTTGGCATTGAACCGATTTATTCTCAAATTTTATTTGGTCTATTTTGCGGGATTTGTTATTCTTATCTTAGATAGTTTACGGTGAAATCATTAATATCAAAATTCACATAATTCTCATTTGTCCAGCATACAAAATCTCTCAGATATTTGCAGGCTCTTGGAAGTTTCAGATATATGTAATTATGTTATTAATGTTAACCTTATTATTTTGGGTTTTTTAAAACTATTCATTTTTTGACTTTGTGATAGGATCTTGTAATGCTTTTGATATGCATGATTTATACCATATAAAACATGCAGGATCAGGGAGTTCAATGAATGGGCGCAGTGTCTTGTACTTGAATTGGCATCTAAGTATATACCTTCTGATAACAATGAGATATTTGATATAATGAATCTTCTGGAGGATAGACTTCAGCATGCAAACAGTGCAGTTGTCTTGGCTACAATCAAAGTCTTTTTGTATCTAACAATGTCAATGACAGATGTTCATCAACAGGTGTAATCCTTGAATAATTTCTTGAAGTCATCTTAAGTTTAAGTCGCAGCATTTAAAATAATAGGTTCAATTTCCTGGTTTCTTTTGAAGTGTATTTAATTGCCATTACTTACATTCAAAAGTTTCTCAAGTTGTTGAAAGAACTTTCATGTATTATATAATGATGAGATAAACGTGGTTGGCTTTATGAATGGATTTCTAAACTCATGTGTATTGGAAAATGGTGGCTCATTTTATTCGTTGTTGCATTTTCACGATTGCTAATACATTCACTATGTTGATAATCATGCTACTTTGATTGAGCATATCTTTTGGGAAAGTGTCTGATTCCCGAACATCTTAGAGCATAATTGCATGCCCAATTAGCATACGCACAACAAAAAATTTAATGGGCAAGCTTCGAAAATAAGTTCTATGCTCGCGCATGCAGATTAAGATTTCAAGTGATAAGGGTCATTCTAACCTAAATCTAATTGATGTAATACCTAGGTAGTGGCTTGGCGCCTTGGAGGTGTTATGACATATATGAATAAATTAACTGTCAAGTTTACTGTTCATTATTGATGCATCAACAAAAGCAACGTTATAAACCTATGAGTTAGCAAATTCAAGATCAAATACTGAATATCTGACTATTCACTATCTAAATTTTCTGTTGAATAAGATGATACATGTTAAGGCTACACAATTTTGGATTATATGGCTGAAATAATAATTTTTCTAATTTATAAAATTGCAATTGATCTAGATTGCATTCTTCTTTAGTTGAGATGCTAATCAAATTCTTCAAGTTCCAGATGCAAATTATTACCTAGACATCTACCAAATTTCAGAATACCACTAGAAGTGCATTTATAGATATATACTTGATAGAGATATTTCTTAGAACATCAATATATAGAGACAAGATATGAGCACAGAACGCCTTAAATGATAAAGAGTTGATTCATGGTGAGGCAAAAGCACATATTGATGGGGCATTATAGGGATTGAAAGAAGTTAAAGATAAACCAGTGATATTTTTGATTCCTCTAAGTGAATCAAAAACAATAGGCCATGCGTTTGATAATATGGTAAGATTGTAATCAATATCATAACAAAAAATGCACCTTGTGAATATTTAATGTGCATACAGTTATTTGATTAATATAAAACATATTTGAAGTTTCTAGTAGGTTTCATATACAATATTAGCGATCATTTAACAAGACTGATTAAGATGTGTGTTATGGAGAAGAAGAGGGATGATAAAGATATGATCCTCATTCGATGAAAATGGCTTGACAGGGCAACTCCTTTACACTGAAAACTTGATGAGAGAGTGATACTAGCTGGCGTGGTGGCATCTGATGATATATGTACAATTAGAAGAAGAGGAAAATGGTGTCAAAAGTTTGTTGGTAATGAGTGACAATCTAGCGGTTTCTATCTAGGATTTATCTGAATGCCTTGATGGTGTTCTCATATTTGGGCTTTCCTTTGTGACATGGTGAGAAGTCGGTTCATAATCTAGTTATTCATCTTTCTGGCTTTGCTAGTTGCAATAAGGGTTGATAGGATAGCCAGTCTGGAAGATTCCTGAAAACATTATATCAAAAAAATCCAAAATCTATAAACAATTAACCAACATCTGTCAGTATCAGAAGTTTAGAAATTTTCATTTAAACTTGAAAATCTCAATGTGAGCTTTACAGTAAATTAATATATATTCCAATACCTGTTAATTACAACAAATCATACAAAAGTTGTTAATTACTGAAACCAAAATATACTGTAATTCAGAATATCAAATTTATTTATTTTTATATGATAAGGTTTTTACTTCTCCATTGTCATCACCGTCAATAACCTTGCCCAGTTATTTGGAAAATTAGTCCTCATTTGTGTAAAAAGTTAATTGGAAAAATCATGAATTTTAATGATGATTATATATATCAATTAATGCGTCCTATATCCCTATTCATGTGAAATTCTTGAATTTTTTAATCACGATAAAATTATTCACACTTTATGTGTTGACTTTCATTTTCATTTCTAATGAAATAAGAGAGCATGAGTGCTGATTATTTCTCAAATTTTGTAGGCATTGCCTTAAAAAATTCTTTTCTATGAACATCACTAGGGCCTATTTCTTTCAATGTTAGCTTCTTTCTCTTTTACGATATAGCTAATTTTATTGCAACATCAGTGTCACTGTTTGAAGCTAAATTTAACACTTGCAGCACTTAAAAAATTTTTTGAAAAGAAATCTGGTGATCAAAAAAAGAAGAGAAAAAAAATAAACTTTGTTTTTTAACAGTCCGGGGAATGGAAGTTGTAATGAGGAGCAACAAGGGCAAAGAGTTAGTTTGCGAGGATTGGTCAGCAATGAAAGTGGTTGCGAGGATCATTGGCTATGTAAAAGGTACTGGCATAGGTAGTGAGCTGTTGGCAGTGTGGATGACCATAGGCTAAATGTCATATGAGGAGATTGGCACTTCGTATTGAGTAGGAATAAGGATTGAACTTTTTATCAAGCATGTGCTACTATATATTGATCATAGCATTTTGGTGGTATTGGGCTTTAGAATGTCACTGAGCTCAAGAAATGACATTAAGCTAAATTAAATCATTGCAACAAGGCACATGAAATTTCATTTTATGATTGATGATTTTAGTTACATTGGTCACAACCGGGTCATTCTCCGGATAGCCTGCCACCAAAAACCCATGTTACTTTTATGGGTTAGATTCGTAGCCGCTAATATTAATCCGTGTTTCTATTTGCGGGTTAATTTTTTGGGATTTCCTATAGAGGAGAAATCCATGTACATGAGCCCAACTTGCTTCGGATTGAGGCTTAGTTATTGTAGATGATGGTCATCAGGCATTCCATGTGTAATATATTCCTGGTTGTAGTTTGCTTGATATATTTGCTCTTGCTGTTGCATATAAGCTACTTTATTTGTATAAAGAAAACTACTTTATTTGTATAAAAAATCCCTCTTATCATTATGCAAATATTTCTCCTAGGTGTATGAACGCATTAAAGCACCCCTACTTACTCTAGTGAGTTCTGGAAGCACGGAGCAATCTCATGCAGTATTGGGCCACTTGCATCTCTTAGTGATGCGAGCTCCAATGTTATTCTCATCAGACTACAAGCATTTCTACTGTCAGTATAGCGAGCCATCCTATGTGAAAAAACTGAAACTTGAGATGTTGACTGCCATAGCAAATGAGAGCAATACCTATGAAATAGGTAAAGTAGAATATACAAAATTTCCTGATGGATCAAAAATTTCATTAATTGTTTATTCTTTCTTTTCTGCTATATTGCTAACCTTGTACTGTAATCTGTTCTTTCAGTGACTGAGCTGTGTGAATATGTTGCAAGCGTTGATATTCCTATTTCAAGGGAGTCAATTAGGGCAATTGGAAAAATAGCACTGCAACAGTATGACGTTAACGCAATTGTTGATAGGCTTCTGCAATTCTTGGAAATGGAGAAGGATTATGTAACTGCGGAGACTCTTGTAGGTCACTTTATTTGAGATTGATACTTGCCATAAAAATTATATTTAGGAATTCTCAGTTCTAGCAATTCTAAGATTTAATTCTACTTGTTTGGAGAAACATGCAGGTTTTGGTGAAAGATCTTTTGAGAAAATATCCTCAATGGAGTCATGACTGTATTGCTGTTGTTGGAAATATAAGCAGCAAAAATGTCCAAGAACCAAAGGGTAAAGCAGCCTTGATATGGATGCTGGGGGAGTATTCCAATGACATGCTTGATGCACCTTACATTCTTGAAGGTCTTGTAGAGAACTGGGAAGAGGAACATGCCCCTGAGGTAATTGATTTCTACAACGTTACTTTTAATCGGCAGTTTTCATTGGATTTGATTGCTGGCTATAGATTTGCATTGGTGTCCACTACACATGGACTGGTGCTCTAAATGTAAGTACTTTTTAATTTTAAGCTATCTTCTTGTTTTGAAGGTTCGCTTGCATCTTTTAACTGCGGCAATGAAATGTTTCTTTAAAAGGCCTCCAGAGGCTCAGAAGGCCTTAGGAGCTGCTCTAGCTGCTGGTTTGGCTGATTCTAACCAGGTACACATTGATTCATTTTCATCAGTGAGAAGATTATGGTTTATTATTTTGAAAAGCTTGCTTGTGTGGAAGAAATGTCTTACTGAATGGTTTTCTAATTGCAGGATGTTCGTGATAGAGCCTTATTTTATTATAGACTATTGCAATCTGATGTATCAGTGGCTGAACGCGTAGTAAATCCTCCAAAACAAGCAGTTTCAGTTTTTGCTGATACTCAGAGTAATGAAATTAAAGATCGGATATTTGATGAATTTAATAGCCTCTCAGTTCTGTACCAGAAGGTATCAGAAGTTCACTTTGTTTTATTCTGCAGCTTTTGCATCAAAAAGAAAAAAATTGTGGGCTGAAAAACAGTGAATTTAAGACTTGGTTCTTTTTTGTGTTCTCATTAACTTCTCTTTAAAGTAGCTTTTTAATTCTCTATTGCAATTATTTTGAAGTAGTCTATTTTTTTGCTGTAAATTATTTTCATGCTTGCAATTTTTTTTTTCTAGATATAGGGACAAATTCTTTTCCGGTAAGGTTTGGAAAAGTTTAAGAATGAAATTTGGTTCCCAAAGATGATTTGGTGTCTTTGCATTCCAAGTATTTTAAAATTTCCACCATACATAAAGGTATTGGAGAGCTTTCCTTGTAAAATAATTGTCAACCATCTGATTTGGACTGTAATATTAGGAGAACAACCGTGTCAATGGAACTGGCTAATGTCAAGAGTATTGTGAAAATATTTTGAGAAACTATTAGAAATGTATTGTAAACGTCCCTTGTATGTTCTGGAGTTCTAGTATATTTTACATTGGTCCACATTTTTTAAAACACTGTTAAGATGGCTCACTTTGCTTGTATTATGGTCTTTATGTTGTACTAATTATCTATTCTTTGACTGATTTTTTCTTGTGTTTAACTATGAAATTCAGCCTGCATACATGTTTACGGATAAGGAGCATCGTGGGCCATTTGAGTTTGCTGAAGAACTTGGAAGTTTGTCATTGGGTGCTAGTACTGAAGAAACTGTAATGCCTGTTCAGAGTTATGAAGCCAATGACAATGACCTGCTGCTAAGCACCTCTGAGAAGGAAGATAGTGGAGGCCCTATCAACAATGATTCTGCATATAGTGCTCCTAATTATGATGCGCCCACACCCTTAGTATCCCTTGTGGATACCAAAGTGCAATCTGAGGCGGACTTATTAGATCTTGTCTTGCCAACTACTACGCCTTCAAAGGTTTCTTCAGCCTTTGATGATCTCCTTGGTTTGGGTGCCCCTTCACTACCAGCTCCTACTTTAAAGCTTAATCCAAAGGCAGTCTTAGATCCTAGTAGTTTCCAGAGAAAGTGGGGGCAGTTGACAACTTCTTTGTCAAAGGTATGGCCTTTGTTTCTTATTTTCTAATCAATAAACCATAAGTATGTTACTAGCTTATCCATAAGTATGTTACTAGCTTACTGTTGGTTTTGTATTAAATTTACATCAAAAATCAATTAAATCTTTTTAAAATTTAGCATTACGTGAGTTTTATCATTACTGCCGCTTGTTTTCCTGCACTTTGTTCTTACATTCTCTTCCTTCAGTTTTAATAAGCAATGAGATTTTAATGTTGTTTTACAGTTAAAGTACTAGCTGACCCCAACTAATCTGGGATAAAGGTTTTGTTGTTGTTGAAAACAGTGAAAGTAGCAGCAGAGTGATGGCCTCTCTTGTTCCACATTTACATCAAGGATATCACCTCACTCTGGGCATAACTATCTACTTTATTTATACTTTGAGTCATGTACTTGATAGTTTTGAATCATCAGCTTGTCATTGCTGGGCTTGTTTGATATCATCTTAATGTTTTATGTCTAGTTGTGATGTATCTTAGGGCTTATTATCATTATGTGGATGCTTCTACAGTTCTATGTGAAAAAAATGGAGGAAGACGGAGACTGATTGGGCCATACTTTGGATGATCCATTCACAATTGGACAGTCCAGTCAAAGATTTATCGTATTATACATTGAACGATCCATTCATGATTAGACTGCCCATACAGAATAATGAGGGCCATCAACCATAGACCTAATTAGATTGTCCTGCTACTCTAACAAACTATCCTCTTATTCAGGGAGCTCTGCTATTAAATTGATCGGACCATCCTTTCCGAGGGATGAACTAGCCAATTACTCAAGTGGACTCTCAGGTCCATCAGATAGACCGGTATTACTAGCTCGTTTCAGCAACCATCTACAATGCATTTTCAGACTTGAAAATGTCAATTCCTCTGGTGGACAAGAATCTCAATTGAAGATGACTAGATGCTCTTGCAACATGCAGCTCCTAATAAGTTATGCAAAGAAGAATCGAAGATGCATAGTTCGATTCTATGAAATAAGTATTTATCACGCAATATTAAGTATTGTCCCATGTGGTCAGCGGACAACTAAGTATACACTTTCAAAATCCCGATAGGTGGGATAATTAGTTTTCATTGTTTGTATCCTGTGACTTTTAGCTGCATGGTATGTGAAATTACATTCATCCTACTTTGGGAGTAAGCTGGCTTGTTCTCAATATTGACTTGTTGTTTAAGAACAAAAGTGTATTCTTGACGATAATCTGTTGATTCAGCATGTCAGGCACTAAAATTCTGGAAATTGATGTATTTTAGGCTTGACGATCAGAAAAGAAAACAAGTTCTTAAGATAGCTAGTAGTGATGCCAAAAATGCCATGCTTGCACAATAATGTAGAATTCTTTGTTTTACGTGAAGTAGCATTGACGAGCCTCATTTATTTTTTTGTAAAATATGCTATGAGATGGCCCTCCTGGTTTGGCATTCTACTAATACCTATGCTAGACACATCAGTAGCAACATCGATAGCCTCATTGAACTCTAATAACCGTGGTACTGAGACCTTGATCAAACACAACTTAACCTCTTCAAATGTTCGAGTGGCTTATTTAGTCCATTGGAACTGTCTTTTCTTGAGGCATTTAGTTAATGACAACTAGAATAATACTGAATCCATGAATGAATTGACGATGAAATGTAGCTAAATTGTGGAAGCTACAAACGTCTTCGATTGATTTTGGGAGGGACCAATCTTATATAGTTTGTACTTTAAAAGGGAGTTATAAAATGGATAATGGGATAACAATTGAGGGAGTTATAAAATGGTATTTCTTCAATTTTACATACAACTTTTTTCATCACAGGATGATAAAGACTTGTGAATGCTCAATATGCTTACTTTTTGAAATGACTGTAGATCAAAATGTCGTCAAAGTATATTACAAAGATACTTCGATGAAGGGATGGAGCACTTACGTCATTTCTCGCATAAAAGTGCTCTGGGCATTGGATAAGCTAATTGCATCCCCGACCATTCATATAGAGCATTATTGTTTTTAAAGGCAGTCTTCCACTCACCACCTTCATGGATCCTGATTTGATGGTACCCACTACACAGATGAGTCATTGAAATTGTTTGATTGCATAGCTTACATAAGACTATAGTATTTTATAGAGATGCCATATTTTTGAGCTATTTTTGGAAAACTGTGGAAGAAATTATATACCAAGTTCCAGTATCTAATTGCACACCACCCACAAACAGAAGACCAGATCGAGCTGGTTAATAGGAGCTTAGGTTATCTATTAAGATATCTCGTTGGAGAAATTACATCTAGTTGGGATTTGGTGTTAGCTGTCATTGAGTTCACTATATTAATCAGTTTACTATTATGAGTCCCAAGTTGTCATCAGATATGACCCTAGGATACCAGTTGGTTTAGTTGATTGACCACTTTTATATAGAAGTAGCATGCCTGAACCTACATGTACACGGCACAATGTGTAGAGAACTTACCTTAAATTGCGATAGAGTCAAAACTAACTGATTTACATAGGAGATTCATTAAATTTAATGATGGGCCTTAGTCATTGTTTGCATACATCCTGAGCGGTACCTACTATGAACCCACAATAAGCTACATGTTTGGAAAATAAGGCCATTCGAAATACTTAAGAACATAAAAAACATTGCCCATGAATTAGATCTACCATCAGATGCTGGAACCGACCCAATATTCAATGTACCTAATTTAATTCTTTACAAAGAGCCTCTTCGAAATATTGCCCCACTTCACACTACTATGACTACACCAACACCCTCACCGTCTACTTCTGTACCTATCATCCCACTTGTAATAAAGAGTGATAAGACCACACCATCGAATTTCATGTATTTAGAATACTAGAGACATAAACCTAGAACTTGGAACTAGAATCCTGAAATCCACAGTGAGCCATATTTGTGTCTATTTCTTTGCATTTGACTCTTTAGGGCTTATTTCAGTCCTATTCTTTTAAGAAAATTAACCCTAAATATGTGTATGTTTTGAAATAAATATAAGATGAAAGTATTTTTTTAACCATTCGGAAGTTTTTTTTAGGTCCAACTAAACAAGGCCTTAAAGCACTTTAAATACATATTTCTTTTTCTTTTTTTGAAATTTAGATATATGTTTTTTAGATGGCAGTTAAAAGACTCACTAAGTCTTCACCACAGAGCAGTTTAAGAACCAAGCACTCAATGTTTTTAAGTTAAATGGAGGGCATTAGAGAGAAATTGTTTAATGAGTTGCTTTAGAACTTCATAATGAAGTGATTCATGTGGTTTGGAGAGCAAATATTAAAAGAGTTGCAAGAGAGAGCTCTTGGAAGTCAGAAAGTTATGGACCTCATGAATAATAGACTTGATTCCCAAATGAAGGGAGATTCGGAGGGCAATTAAGCAAAAAGCAATAATGATATAATAAGCTGCCAACATAATGGCTGAAAGGGCTTGATGTGGTCTTCTACAAAGACTCGCTTCATCAAGTGTCTCAACAGTTAGAGCAGGATCAAGCTTTCCATGCTTTTATTTTGTAACTCTTTGATGTTTCGGGTATTAAGCATGAAAGTAATAATATCACGGTGAAAAATGAAAATATGTAATAAAAAAATGAAGATATGTAGGACATGAAGAATATAGGAAATAAATTCATGGTTATTAGAAATTTTCTGTCATATTTCTAGGTAGACGAATTATATTTTTTAATCAACTAAAATATTGTAGGCTAAATGTAACTTGCAATGTTATATAAATAATTTAGGAGACATTTGGTTTAATGTTATTTTAGTATTGTCATGTTATTTAAGAAAATGATTGTTTGGTTTAATGCAATTCTGGAATTATCACTGAAAAGATGACATCTAGATGTTATGCATAAATAATCTTTTTAAAAAATTATGAAATTATCTCTCAAAACCCGACATTTAGATGTCATGATATTTAGATTATATGACATAAACCAAGATAATATTAAACCAAATGCCTCCTTTGATAAATTGAAAGTTGCAATAAATGTCACACCATTCAAGATTGAACTTCATCGTCATCAACAGCCTTTATCCCAACTATTTGAGCTTGGCTTTAGGAAACTTTGTTCACTTATTAGCATTGCCTAATGCAATTCTAACCTACTCAGTATTTGTTTGTATATTTTATAATCAAGTTATTTTCACGTATTATTTTCTTCGTAATATTTTGTCTAAATATTGTTTATTCACTCAATTATGCATTTTCTACACTCCATTCCATATACAAGACTGAACTTTAAAGTCTTATTTTATCTACAGGATTTTTCTGTAAACCCCCAAGGAGTTGCAGCTTTGGTTGTGCCTCAGTCTCTTCTGAGACACATGCAGGGACATTCCATTCAGTGCATCGCCTCTGGAGGTCAGCCTCCAAATCTCAAGTTCTTCTTCTTTGCTCAAACAGATGGAGAGTCTTCTCCTCCATTCTTTCTAGTTGAGTGCCTCATCAACACTTCTTCAGCAAAAGCTCAGATAAAGATCAAGGCTGAGGATCCGTCCCTTTCAGAGCCATTTTCAGCCTTGTTTCAATCAGCACTGTCAGCATTAAGCCCATTCTAGCTCCTTCTGATCCATTTGTTACGCAATATTTATGGTGTATTTTGCATCTTGAAATGCATGAATCAATGAACCTGATGTTCATTACTCCGAGGATAGATTGTGTTCCAGCAATTGCTGTATAGCAGGTGATAGAGATTGGAATAATGATCTCACTGTGGGAATTATCTATAAGCATCATAAGGCATCTGTTGTTGTGAAGAGTAACGTGGTTGCAGAAGAGCATTGTGGACGCGTGTGAACACCTGAACCCATCATGTGGTGAAATACTTGCCCTGCTTGATGGCAAGGTAAGTTTAACATGATTAAAGGTAATGCAAGCAGGTTTTCTTTTTTGAACTACCTCAAAGTTTTTATGCTGTTCTGTCTATTTAGGAGATTATCAAATTTTTTTTTCAAACTTCCTACTATCAGTATTTGTTTTATTGATTGTTTTTGCATACTGATTGGAGTTTAAGATTTCCTTTTTTTTAAGATAGTATTGGCATATCATTCAACTAATAAAACAGTGCCAAAAATATAGGAATCAACTAACATTCTTTTTTGTGTATGTCGTAAAAATCAATGGGGGAAGGATATATCCCTCTTCTAGTAGAAATCGTCTAACATAGTATTGTGCTCCAAGAAATCAGCTATACTATTTATGTTATGTGAAATATATTTAATATTATAAAACAGGAATGAAAGCTATATATTTGCAATATGTTACAAAAATAATATTCCACGCAAGTTTGCTTGTGTGTCTGATCGCTTGCTTGGGTTGAATTGCTATCTAACGGTTCGTTTGGAGCTCTTTTTGTTGGCTGTTGATGCTAAAAATGATTATTCGATGTTTTAATGTACCGATGGCTCCAAACAATTGTTCCTCTACTTGCTGTTGCTCTAAATAGCTCTCTTTGTGTCATGTGTGATATAATTGGTGTCGGGAGGCTCTATCGGGAGGATCTATCTTGGAGTAATATATTTTGAATGAGTTGAAGGGCCTTTACGAGGAATCCAATTGAGTTGACCTATGCACACCTAGTTGCTTTAGCAAAAATGCCGTGAAAAAGACAATCTTAAGATTTCAATTTGAAACATGTAGTTGAAATGGCTCAAATTATATTGGCTCAAACTATATGGTACACGTCGAAAATAAAGTTTGCAATAGTTTAACAATTATTTCTAAATTGAAGTTTCATTGTAAATGAAGTTCTCACTTTAAATAGTTATTCTTCTTGTGATTGAACTTTCAAAGTTCTCAAACTTTTCATGTTTAAATATAAACTTTATAGGACAATAATAAATTTAATAATGTTATATAGTATGTAATATTAGTTTATAAAATAAAATATATAAATAAAATAAATATTATATGTATGATGATATTAAAATGGATGTTACGAAAGATTAAAATGAATGCATATATATGTGAAGGTTAGGATAATTATAATTATCGATAATTTCAAAAAGAGTCGTCTTAAATGATTTGAAGAGTTTGAATATTAAATTTGTTTATTAAAAAAGAGGAGAGAAAAATTAAAAAAAACAAAGAAATTATAAAGAATGATTTGTATGTCTAGTGTCATGTTATTTGATAGTGTAATTGAAATAAAAAAAGTCGTATAGTTGATTTTACTTAATGGGTTTAAAATTTTATTGTTATTAATGTTAACTTAAGATTTACTTTTGAGTAATATCATATTTTTTTATAGATTTGTGTTAAATATCAGATGTGATTTTAGTTGGGCGATAATTTTATAATTTTTTAAGATATTATTTAACTTATATCATCAAAATAAATAATATTTCTCAAAAAAATATAAAATAATATTTCTCAAAAAATATAAAATAATATTCTATCGTTGCTCTATCAAAAAAAAAAAAAAAAGAACTTTCCTAGTTCGCTGGTCGCCCACTCCGCCACTCGCGGTCCAAGCACTTGCGGTAAGTAAACCGACAAACTCTGCTTCTCTGCTAGTCGGCTCCGGCCTCCGCAAGCCAGTGTGCCGGATCGAAGCGGTAATCTTACTACGGCGAAACCCAACTCTTTCTTATTGCGTACCAGCGTTAACCTCGCACGGCCTCACCGCTCGATAGGCAGAGCTCTGGACGCCAATTCCCTATCTTCGCACGCTCGATCGTCTTCTTTGTCATCGCTTCCGCTAATGCAATGGCCGTGGGATCCCTCTCGATCGCTTACCATCCTTCCCCTTCTCAATCCTCGTCTATGTCGGTTGTTCCTTTCCTTGCGAGGGCTAGATCTTGCCGGAAGTCCTCCGTCGGATGGAAGAAGAAGCTTCCGCTCCGGGATTCCGTAAAGTGCTCGGCGGAAATAGATGAAGATGGGTGCGGCGTGGAGCGGTTCCGGCAGAGCAACTCCATTTCGGATTTTATGAGATTTAAGAAAGGGGGAGGAGGCGGCGGAGGGAATGGCTGTGGAGGAACGGGTGAGCTGCAGACGGCTGTGGTTAGCTACAGGAAGCGGTTTCCGTGGTCTCTCATCAATCCGTTTCTTCAGGTTGGTGTTGCTCTGACCATTTTTCTTGCTATTTTGGTTTCTATTGCGTGTTTGATAAAGTTTTGTGCATTTTTTTGGACCGGGAAACCTTCATATGCAGGTGGATTTGGTGTCGACAATTCACATTGCGGATAAGGAGTAAGTAATTTTAATGCTGTCATTTTTGTCTGCATTATTGTAATGTTAGGCTACGCTTGTTTATATGCCTAGATATGTGCTTCTGCCCTTCGGAAGATGGGTTATGAGTAAGTATTTAGATCACGTTTAGCTGTAATTTTTTCAGAAAATGGTTCTTTGAATGCTATGCTTCAAGCTGACAAAGATACATCTTGGAGTGAGTTTAGGACTTGTTTAATTGGAGGGTTGTTTCCATGAAAGAGAGAGAAAATATATTAATTTATAAGTTTATTGGGAAATAAAATTATTTTAATATTGAGAGGTGTGTGAGATGTGAAATAAAGTTAATTTTAGTATTGGAATTTATTTTGGATGTGAAATAAAGTTATTAAAATTTGTGATGGATTTGTTAATAAAATATTAGTTTGATTTTTTTTTGAGCCATGAACCAAACATGGACAGTTTTAGACGGCTCACTCAAAAATTTGATTTGAGAGAGCATCTAGATGGATACCTCGAAACTTCATTAGAGATAACTCAAAATGTACATGCAAGTGTGCTTGCATGTGTCATTTTGGGTTGAGTCAGCTTAGAATAAAAAAGTTGGCTCAAATCAAGTCCAATTTTGAGTTCTTGTGTCATTTTGGGGTGATTCAAATCCATTCTCAAACTGGCACAAAATCAAAGAACTAGCTCAAATCAAATCCAAGTTTGAGTTTGAGATTATTTTGAGCTAATTACTCAAAATTCTCATTTTTTGAGTGAGGTTCAAGCTTTTGAGAATTTTCTTGTTATGACTCCAAGATATATCACTAGTGAAGGTATATGTAAACTTGTCAAATCTTTCCTTCATATCCTGTTTGATTTTAAGCAAGCTGCGAGTGAATTTTAGGGACTGCATGATAAAATTGCCATTATTTTATATTTTACTATTCTTCTGACTTAAACATCCACTTTGTTGGGATATATATGGGAATTGTCCCATATTGTATGATTAAAACAATAAGTTAATATACAAATGTTAGACCTTACATTTGTTTGTCTAGACTTTGTTGAAATTCAATTAGTCTAGACTTTTGGGTTGGAAGGTGTTCACATTTTTATAATAGTTTCAACTTTGTTCTCCCAAGGTATTACTTTAGTAACAAGTGTTATTAGAGCTAATAGTTTGGCTAAAATCAAGTAAATCATGTATGCTATTTTCCCACAGGTTTCTCTATCCCTTACCATAGTTGAGTTAAAATCCAATAGAAGGGTGGCTTTCACCGCCATCAATTTATCAGGATAGTTGAGTGGGCTTTTGGTGGCATGTACTTGATGGGTCAAAATGGCCTATTAGAAGGGGAGTGAATTCAATGTTTGATGGATTCTTGTGTGAGATGGAGGTTTGTTGGGATACACATAAAAAGTTTCCTATATTTTATGATTAATAATAAGTTGAGGTGTTAATATAGAAGTGCATTTACTCATTCATTTAGGATTTTTTGGTTGGAAGGTGTTATCCCTCAACTTGCGCTATACGAAAGGATTAGCCGATAAAAGTATTGATCTTCTCACTATATACTTTTATCGGTCAAAATGTTGGTCACAGGTACCATCTTAGAACGTCCCATCACTAAAATGTTTGGTGACCAAATCAACTTTCACCTTTGAATCATTTAATATTTGTCCAAAATTAGCTTAAAAAAGTTAGTGATCTAGAACTAATAGAATACTTTGGTTTCTAAATCTTCAAGATTTTAGTCATAAACACATTATTTCGCTTACCAAATTTTGTCTTATTCGTACAAATAAGTTAGTAATTTGTAATCAAATTATTAATCAAGTAAATTACTAATAGCCTGCTCGAGGTTGGACGCGTTTTGCAAACCTATCCCAACATTTTAAAGTTCCCAAGCTATATTCCTTGTGTAGCATTTTGCATTGCTGCTTGGTCCTAGGTTTTACAATATTGTTAAAATCTTGATATTTCACCTTTTGGTCCCTTATATTCTAGATTTACACTTTTGTCTCATCTATTCTATCACCCTTGCCCTTTTCTTCTTTATCTATTTGCCAGTCGCTCTTCCACCATTTCCCCCCCATCATTTCTCTCCTCTATTTTTAAGTTTTACATTTAAAAAGGAATTAGGCATAGGTGTAGATCTATGAAGCACGAGTACGTTACGGCGATACGGATACGATACGATACGGATACGACGATACGCCAAACTTAAAAAAAGTAGGATACGGATACGTCAGGATACGGCTGTTATATTTATGTATAATACGTCATATTCTCATATTTAAGATATAAATCTATGGTAGATTATACTAGCTTATACATTTATTGTTATAATTTTCAAAAATATCTTTTAATTTTTTTTTTAATTAATTATATTTTTTTAAATATTATTAATATCACTAAAAAAATATTAGACAAATGAACTACAAAAAATAAAAATATCCTTCAACAACTATTGAGTTTAAAAATTTTTAAATTAAAATAATATTTTAAATTTATTTAATTACTTTCAACCTATCACAGATCATCTAAGTGAGATGAGAGTTTAAATATATTTCAATAAATTAGTTTCAGTTTTAATTTAAATTCGATTTAAATTAATTAGCTCAATGCAAATGACATATAATTGAAAATAACATAGATAACGTGACATAAACTCATATATACTAATCTAGTTAAAGTAGATATATGCTCTCCTCTCTCTGAGTGTTAACTAAATAAATAAACAAAATAAAAAAGATTAAAGTTCTATCGTTTTCACAATATGAGCTTAATTAAAGTAAAAAGAAAGTGATCGATGTCTAACAGAAGCAAAGATAGTATGGTTGATATAGAAAAACTAGATAATACAGTTGCTTGCAAATACTAAATTTTTTTTCTATTGTCGAAACACTAGCGTGCATTAAGCATTTTGTAATCCCAATTATGTGAGTTCAGTATATCTCTCAATCTTATTATTTGAGTCTATGCATGAGTTGTGTTTTATGTATAATATATTTTTTATTTTTTTATCGTGTAGGCCAAACCAATTGTTTCAACATTTTTTTTTAATTAGAAGTATCGAAAAGTATCGGGCAAGTATCGGGCGAGTATCGGATTTTTAAAATTAAAAATAAAAATCGATACGCCACGTGGCGTATCGGATACGTATCGGTGGAGTATCGGGGAGTATCGGTATTCGATACGGATACGATACGAATACGTTAAGCTCCACGAAGTATCGGTGCTTTATAGGTGTAGATCCCTTAGTTTGGAGAAGGATTCTTTTCAAGTTCAACTGCCAATCCCAGTTATTAGATTCAAAGAAAGAAGCAGGAAGAAAGGCATAAGCAGAAAGGGAATAGGCAGCTTACGTATAACTAATATACCTTATTTTTGGACAACACTTTTGGTAAACCATCCTTTAGGGTCAAACCCAATGAAGGTTAGCACCAAAAAAAATCTTGGAATTGATCGCATCTGAATAACTAACCAATCAAGAGGTTTTGCCCCCTGTCTTCCTATTAAAATTTTATTTTTGCTTTAAAATGTTTCAAAATAATTAATTTAAAAAAGACTTTCTTAACTTATGTTTTATTTTTAATTTAATATTTCTAAAAGTAAAAAAATTTAAAATTTCTTCTTATTGTATTATGTAATATAGATAAGTTTTACAATCTAAGATTTAATTCTAAAAAAAATTAAAATTTTAAATTTAATAAATTCAAAATTTTGTTTCATTACTTTTAAATTATTTCTAATTTAAAATATTGTAAATTAAGAAATTTAAAAGTTGATTTCTTAATTTGAATTTTATTTTTAATTTAATGCTTTAAAGATTAATAATCTTAAAAATTGCTTCTCACATAGAAAGGGAGATTTAAAAATTTAAAATTAACAATTTAATTTTTCATATTTTTTTAAATTATAAAATTTTGTTATAAAATTTTAAACTTAATCT
The DNA here is from genome assembly GCA_019297695.1 of Apostasia ramifera. Taxonomy (NCBI): domain Eukaryota; kingdom Viridiplantae; phylum Streptophyta; class Magnoliopsida; order Asparagales; family Orchidaceae; genus Apostasia; species Apostasia ramifera. Next base: position 1,052,516 of record JAEMOT010003869.1, on the reverse strand, counting down.
CCCTTTACTTAAAACTTTGGATTAATACAGACGAATGATAGTTTTAGAATTTTTGAGATTGTAATTGTAATATTAGAAGTTTAATGTTTGATCTTAAACTTTTTTTTAGTTTCAAAACTTTTGAAGTAAATTTGTTTAAAAAAATTCTTTGTTTTGATTTAAATTTTAATATAAAGATTTTAAGTTAGATTGAAATAGAGATTTCAAAATCTAAAATTGAAATTTTAAAAATTTAAGAAAGTTTAAAATAGAAACATTAATTTAGTTTTTTAAATTCTTTCTCAAAGTGAGAGGGAAACTAAGAAAGAGGAAGAATAAGAGAACTTGATAGAAAAGGAGGGTAATTTTGTCCTTAATAAGGCGCTTTTTCAATTTTTTTTTTAAAATAAGCAGTTTTCATTCAAATGGACCAAACAAAAAGACAAGAACCATTGTCAGGGACCTAATAACACCCAGTGACCTAGCTTCGGAATTTTAAAAAGTTGGGACTGGTTTGCCATATGTGTCAAACCTTTTGGTCTCGATGGCAATTTACTCTTTTTAATTGTCATTAACTTATAATTTTTGGACGACTTATTGTGTCACTTAGAAGTAGAAGCATAATTCATTTGTTAAAAAAATCATTTTTGCCTACCACATTCATTATATTTATAGAATTTTATTCGACCTCACCTAGTAGGATAAACGCTTAGTTGTTGTTGTTGTTAGTAAGTTAACAATCTTTGACCAAATTTTTAATTTTCTCACTAATAGAAAATTAAGATCAATTATTGTGGTTACTAGAACCAATAATATGTTTATTGACAAATGTTTTTTGGCCACATAAAAGATTGTTTTACATACCAAACTAATTGTAACAAAAATATTAATCATTTAGTGTTAAAAAGTATTTTTAGTAACTAATACGTTGATGATCCCTTACTAACTTTTGAATTTATTCATTAGTAAAAAAATATTACCAAATTGTAGATTTGAACAAAACAAAATTTAAGTGAGGATAATCACTAAATAAACCAAATTTGTTGTCCTTGAAAAAAATGTCATTTGTGACCAAAAAACGTTTTTTGGTATGATCAGATTTTAAATTTGGTCATTGAACTAGTGTTTGACCAAAATTTTTTTGGTTATTATATTTTGGCCACTGAGATGTATTTTTGTTGTGTTGGTTACCTTAAGGTATTATTCCCTAATACATGTTTCTACAACTTTGTTGATAATGTGAACTATGTAGGATTGGTATGACTTTAGAGGGAGGTGAATAGGCCCCTAATTAAAATTTTAATAATTTAATTTATTTAATTATATACAATTAGTCGTACACCCAGCTAAAGGCCCTCCTCACATGCAAGTGGGGCACACACCATTCACTCCAATCTTAGTTTACAAAATGTCTCGCCTCTTTACAGAAATAATAAATGAAAGCAAGGAGGGAGAATCTTAGAAATTACAACAAAAAACAAACGATGAACTGACTTTTTCCTTAAAAAATGAAGCTTGTATGCAACAAGAGGAGGGGATGAGCACTTGAGCACTTAGAGCTTTAATCACTTGTTTAATATCTACTGAATTGTTCTTTTTCACTTAAGAGCTTGGAGGAGTTATGAGGGTGGTTAAGAGTAATTAATTATCCAAAAGAGTCAAGAAGAAGTCCCAAAACCAGCAAACTAAATAGGGTTAACTGTAACTGCTGGAATGTTGCTATAAAGCAGTAACTGATCAATCAAAGGATTAGATGTTACAACCCAACAACTATAATTTGGTCAGCTTGGATTGGTTAGGTGATCGATCATGACTTGTAATGACGTAAAACTGTGTCAGCCTTAGATCGATCAAGTGATCGATCTAGCCAAAACTCCCCTTGATCAATCAACTAATCGATGAGGTCTACTTCAATGCTTGAAACACAATACACATGCTTCATGCTTAATCGATTAAAAAGACCTGTTCACTGTCTTTGATCAATCAAACCGTCATATCCGATCAAATAATCGATCAAAGACAGTGAATCTAGAAGAAAAAGGATTAAGTGTTCAACTATCCATCCATCCTACTTGTGCATAATAAGAATTAATTAGTGACAAGAGTACAATCCAATTGCATAACATAGTGAGAATAAAATAAAAGAGATCTTTATGCTTCAAAATTCTTAGTCCTTGATTCTGTCAGAGCTTGATTCCAAGACAAATCAATAAAACTCCAACTTGTTTACAAATGATGGTAATTGAAAGTCACTGTAATTGATACACTAAACCACTTTGTTAGATATTGATTAATTTTAATTAGTTAAATATCAAAATACCATAACAAGGGAGGAACTAACAGATTCTGCATATTTTCTTTCTTGCTTAAGTGTTGGTAACACTAGATGGTTAATATTGCTCTTCAAACATGTAAATGCAGATATTTTGATACCTTGCAAAAGGGACTTGAGTTGTACGATTGTGTTCTTTATGAGATGGTTGCCAGCAGGGACAATCTTGAAAATAGGAAAAGCTCTGTATCGATTAAAAGGCTTAAAGCTTCACGTTCCAAAAATTTCACTATTCTTGGATTCATCCAAAGGCAGATGTCTCGCATTCTTTCCCTAGACTTTCAGTTAGACTGTCTCAATTATCAGGCTGACAATTGGCTTCATGCAGATCTTGACTATGAGACCTTTAAGATGCTTCAGGTACTTGGTTTCGTCAATGAACATTATCATGCAGATAAAACTGCTATGTATAATTGATATTAGGGAGATTTACATACGGGCCTTTTAGTTACATATTAAACGCCATATTCTTTTATACTACAACTTATAAATACAAAAAGTGTTGGCCACATGCATATACAAACATATGTAGAAGATTTTGTATGTACATGGCCTTGGTAACAACATCTAAACAATCATAATTAGCAACAAAATATTTCAAAAGCTTAAAAAAATCCTAAATTTGTTCTTTTTAGGAAATTTGAGTGGTTAAATTGTAAGATAAAAGAATATGGTGCTTAATATATTATTGACGATGAATTGTGGGGTATGCGCGTAAATTCCCGTTGATTTTATTGATTAAGATATATGCCAAATTCCAGCATTTGTCAGGAATGGAATTGCAGTATCCCTTTTTGGTGTTTAATCATTAATTTAGTTGTCGCAAGGATATTGATAGTCTAGCAAATTTTTATCAACTAAATCTTTATTTGCATATGGATTTGTTTAGTGATTTCAATATGCTTGACTGTCCTTTGATAATCTTTGCAATTCACATATTCTTATTTTTATAACCAAGTCACCTTTTTGAGCATCTCCTACAATTATCTCCAAACAAAACTTTGAGAAACTTGTTTAAGAGAGACATGTATTCCGTTGCTGAAAACCTGCTTGTAGTTCTCTTGTAGCACAGTGAAGATGCCAAACATGAACCAGCAAAAGGTATTTGGGCTCAAATTCAATCATGCAAAACCTGAAGTTATTCTTTTTCTTGTTTGCTGTTATTTGAGGGTAGATTAGAACTAGATTTGAAATGTTTTTTTGGTCCATTACCTTCAGAATATTTAAAAACTTTATCTTCATGTTTGGTAGCATTAAATTCTATCATCTCTTCTCTTATCTGTGCTTAAAAAACATAAATGCCCTTTACTAATTTTATTTCTATCCCGATGTAGTTTGTTGTTCTTTGGATATCTCCTCTTGATGCATTCTTTTGTGGTAAACCTCCATGATAACTTCCTACGGCACCATGAGGAAATACAGCTTGGGTAGCCTTAGCTGTTGATTAGGCAGTTATACTTATAGAGAGAGGTATAGATATAAGAGAAACAAGAGATAAAGGGTGGGCAGTGTGGATGGCATACTCGACATGAAAGGATGCTAGGTTGCTTAGCAACTTTCTACTTCAGATTTATAGCTACACAGGGAGAGAAAGGGAAAGGATTGGGAGAGGAAGAGTGGAAAAAAAAAAAATGGGGTTGCAAGGTTAGTAGGGAAATATTGTGGTTTGCTGAGAGAGCTTGTACTGATGCTAGGTGAGGAATGAACTGATCATATGTTCAATAGTAACCTATTTAATGTGGTTGTTCTTGTTTGTGTGGCGTGGGAGTTATATAATGGATTTATGTTGTGTGCAGCAAGTTAGTTTTGATCTTTTCGAAACTTGGGGCATCGTGATATCTGACAGACTTTTCATTATTTGACTGTAATTCATCTTTGTTTAGTTATTATTGGTAAATTTTCTTTATAATACATGCTTAATCACCTACATGCTTCTTGATGCTTAAGGATTCATGTCAGGAAATTAGGTCTCAGAGAGCTGAGACCTAATTTCCTGACATGAATCCTTAACCAGAACCCTGTGGTGTAGTGAGCAAACTTGTCAGATCCCACCTATTCTTAGTACTCTAGGCTGAAGGTGTTGGAAAGGGAGGAGGGAGAGGCAGGAGTGGGATTAGGCATGTGTGCTAGCAACAAAAAAGGACATACTATAGGGTTGAGATGACAGTTTTGGCATTCATTTGAAATCTAACTTATCCATTGATGGATATCCGGACCATGACTAAAAAGGAATGAAATGTGATGAGGGAGTAGGAAATGAGAGGTGTTTAATCTACTGGTTTGAGAATTTAGGCCAGGGCAAGGCCCATCTTGGAGCAAGGCTGTGACACCCCCGATTATCAGCAACCCGAATGCACACTTAACCACCAGAACCACCCATAACATAGACGCCACAGAGAAAATTCATAGCTATAGCTTAAAATAATATATTACATGAGCTGATATAATCGTTTCACTATAACGTTGAATAAAACTTCAGTTAAATTTATATTAACATAATATATATTAAATATTTATGCAGCAAAAAGTCAAATTTGATGAGCTAATTATTTTGGATACTCAAGTCACAAATTAAAATTTAATACAATAAAAGAGTCAAATCTCACTTTAACTACTACCCAGTTATACATTAAACAATCCAAAATACATTATTGCAATTTCATAAATGAATTTATGAATATGTAACTCCACTTGACTTTAAATTTTGCTCTCCATGATCAGTGTCTCCCTATTGTGCTATACCTGCCACATACTTGGCAGGAGTCCTTTAGAATGAATTTATTGGACAAATCAACATTTACCCAATATTCACATATAATAAATAAAATAAATATAATAAATAGATTAAGTTAATGAACATATTAGAAATTATGATATAGTGTAATCTACACATAAAAGATACAGTCATCTACTTAGTAATGCAGATTATACAAATAAAATGTATATAGATAGAAGAATGAACATCTGAATGCACACAACATGAATATAATCTACTTTACATGCTCGATTCAACTATCTACTTGATTACACAAAATATGAAGATAGAATAACAATGCAAATAACTAAGAATTATGCTTAAATCTAAATCAAACTCATATTATGTTTTTTTTTAAGTAAAGTGACATTCTTGACTCACCATCCACTTGACAATATAGGACATGAAGGTATAAGAGCATTGCAAATGGACTTCGTACTATGCTTTTTACAAAACTTATTACAATTCTATCACAAGCAACATAAAAAAGCAATAGCCAAACTATATTAAAGAATATAATAATGCACATGAATGCAACTTTAAAACCACATGTTATTCTCATTTTAGTTATTAATCAATTTTATACAATAGAGCTTTGGTTTCTTTATTTGTGCCTCAACTGGTTTTTCCACACTCCACACTTTAGATGCTGTCGCGTTAGATCAATATTAAAGATTCTATGAGCCATAGCCCTCGACGACAGATTGATCATAACCCTAAGCGACAGGTTAGGGATCATCACCCTCTGTGAACATATAGAAACTGTCATTAGACACTATCGCGTCAATATCATATTTAGCTCGAGCTAAGCAGGGATGCTAATGCAATAAGAAATTTTTATTTAACATTTTTGTCGCACTTTAAACTTGGATCACTTTTTAAACGATTGTTAAGTTTCACAAGTCCTTAATGTGGGACAATGCTCTTTGATGCCAAAGTTGATGCAGGATGATGAAGATGAGTCATTTAGAATTTAGAGGATGAAGAAAAATATGAGAAAAAATAATAGATGATTAGGGTTTTTGGAATTCACCTAAAGTCTCTACTCTTCCGTTCTTGGATATTGCTCCATTCTGGAATCCCTAGGGTAACCTATTCCAAGGTCAGATGAGCATTTGGTAAATTTCATTCATAAAAAATTCTCCAAACCTACCTATTTATAGGTAAATAAGTCATAATAAAAAATAAAAAAAGATAATTACGATTCTAGATAATTATCTAAATGGGATAACTTCAACTAATTTAAATTAATTAAATTTAATCATTTAAATGATATTATTTAGTATGATTAAATTACTTTGGATAAATACAATCAATTTAAATCTTAAAAAAACATATATAAATAATCCACATTATCTATTAAGGCGAAAGTTATGATATTCAATCTAGACTATCCATCATCTGAATATCCCCATCACTTATGCTTGCTTATACTTGACCACTTAACTCAATGTAGATGTCTACACACTTATGTATCAATTCATTTCATTTATCTCATGCAATAACATCATTGTTTTTTGGATTAAGCAATAACGTCATTTTAGACATCATATTGCATCCATATATAACATCACAAAGGACAACTCATTAGCCTCATAAGCAAATTCTAATGGATGGTATGGAGTTGGGAATCAAACAGTTTGATCAGTTGTAGAGTCTAGATATTACAAGTTTTCGTAACTATTCAACACCTATTTTGCGCTAACATTTCCGCTCAGCATAGGGACTTTATCTTTCATTAACAGGGACAATATTTAGTACAATTCTATCATAAGCATTCCACAAGCCTCAAAATTTAATGGAAGTCAATATAATCACGAGAATTACAATAATAATTTAGTTACTTATTACATGCTTATCAACAACATGGAGACATATAGCATCACAATACCTTGAGGAAATACAAATAACAAGACATTGCTGAAGTTCAATAGTAATTATTGTTAAAACAACCTCTCCACATACTCTTATGACTCAAATTTAACCAAATTAAATAATAACAAATCTATAGGGCATGCCAGAGAAATTTACACTATGTAGGCATGAAACTCATCATAAATCAAAGAAATATTAAAGGTTCAAAATGCAAAGTCAATTATCTAAAACATTCAAAATAATTAGAAGTATTAGCATCTGATTTATCCTATAGTACGCACATCACATATAGTTTTAGCTCAAAGCAAGACTTGATAGAGTAGGTTTAGTACCTATCTTATTTGCTACTTACTAGCAACTAGTACTTACTTGAAGTGGTATTACAATTAACTATTAACTTCTTTTATGCTCAATAAGTTTCATTAGTCATGCTTTGAAAATGCCACATCAAGCACTTTCTAATTATAAGTTTGAAATACTATGCTGAATTCCACTAAATAACTAATCATATGGTTGAACTAGTTAAACATGGGCTTTAGTACGTGATTCCAAACAAATGAAGAACATAGAAGGTGTAGATAAATAAGTCAACATCTGCAAAACAATAGGAGACCATTTGCTATAGCTTAACTCATTTTAAAGCTACTAGTGTCACTACAGATTTCTAGACAGATTTCTGGACTCAAATTCAATCAATCAGAAAACCATTTTAGTGATCCAATTTGAAGTCACACAATAGAAAAGCTTTAACTATAGGTGAGAACTAAAAACCTGCAAAGTTTCAAATCAGTTTGAATCTCACTTTGCCATTTTGAGCTAAGCTGTGTTAATATTTGAATAAATTCTAGCAGCTTAGCTAATAGTTCAAATCCAATCATACACTCAAAATCTTGGAAAACTCTAAATACTAAAATTAAAGAGCACTTCATGAACTAAATACCAGCCAAATTTGGGGAGGGATTTTTTCAGCCAAGCAAAGTAATTTCCTTTCTATTGTCCCTTTAATTCTTCTAGCAAGCATGCATGCAATCCCTCTTCTATCTTCCATTCCAATTCCTCTTCCTTTGCTCTGCTTCAAGACAACTCCAATAACAACAATAACAACAACCAAGTCTTAATCCACTAGGTGGGGTTGGCTATATGAATCCATTATTTTCATTGCGCTCTATCAGTTAACAAATCTTTATTTAGATCTAAGTGAGTAAGATCACTTCTTGTCTTTTTTGGTTTCCCCTTCCTTTTTATGTTTGAGTAAAATCTAATAACTCGATTTTTTTACTGAAGCTTCAATTGGCTTACGATTTACTTGTCCAAACAATATAAGCCGGCTTTCTCTAAGTTTATCCGTAATTGATGTAATTCTTTCTCACGAATATATTCATTTCTCATTTAATCCTTTCGTGCATACTCACATATTCACTTTAGCATTCTCATTTTTGCAACACTTATTTTATTTGTATGTTTTCTCTTTGTGGGTTAGCATTCAACATTATATAGCATTGTTGATCTTATTACAGTTTTATAAAATTTACCTTTAAGTCTGGATGAAATTTTTCTATCGCACAATACACCAGGACAACTCAAGCAGTAGTAAAATGATTATAATCTTTGGTGATGATGAATTCACTTGAGAAGGAGGAATGGAGAGAAGATGCTTGATTTGAGAAAAAAGAACTCTTCTGCTCTCTAAAAAAAAAAAAAAAAAAAACTCTTCTGCTCTCTATCTCTCAGCCAGCTACTCTAGGAAGAATAGGGAGGAGGCTTTCTCGATTAAATTGAATTTTCAGTTTATTTAATATTGCCATGAACGCTTGGCTAATAATAATGTTTCTAAAGCTTTGATAGAGGTCTTATGGCACTACAAAATTTTGCCAATTTGCATGATGGTTTGACCATGTTATGGCTTAAATGGAGATTAGATTAGGCTAATTCCTAGGATTAACTTTAATTAATTTGTCCATGTACCCCAATTGATTGGAAAATTTCATCTAAGTCCCTGAATTATAGAGGCATTCCAAGCTTATTAGGATCTAATTAAAATTATCAACAGAATTAGATGTAAATCACCTCACATGAGCAAAACTTGTGCCACTCTACTAGTCCAATTTTGGGTCGTTACAATTCTTCCCACTTTATAAAATTGTCTTTGAAATTTTTCTGAGTAGGGTTTATAACTCATGGCACGCTGCACTTTCGTTATTCCAATCTTATAGTTAATCCAATCGCGGTTTTCCTTTTAAAATACAAAGTCAAATCTTATTATGCGCAATATAAAGAAGTTCAATAGTGTTAGTAGCTCTTTACATTTTGTTGTTGCTACATCAACCATTCTCATTCATCATTGCCACTTCATTTCTTTAAAGGAGGTGTCTTCACAGGTTTCGGGCATTCTTTCACATGATAACCATTTTCTTCACGGTTAACACAATAACCTCTTTTCACAAGCGCACAATACTCAACCTCATGCACCTTAACACAATATAGGCCCTCAATGCAGGCACTAGACCTCAAACACAACATTGAATTAACCAGGCTATTACTGTTTGATAACTCTTACGACTTAATTTATTCATTTGGAACAAGAATGAGCCGCTTATCCTTTTTCTTTGCTTGTGCATTAAGCTAATTTTATTCACGGGCCACCATTGTATCACTGTAGACTTTTATCCAAAAAGAAACTACTACTAGTCAAATAAAATCATGTCTAGTTCTTTTCAAAATAAGTAGCAATTATCTCACTCTGTGGGGACAACTCGAGAAACAAGCTTAAGCAAGGCAGAGGGTTTCCTTCCATATTCCATCATTGTCATCCCTTCCTGTTTGTGATTGCTCAATTTGTCATGCATCTCTTCTCCAGCAGAAGGTGGGACAAACCAATTCCCAATAAAAACTTCTTTGAATTCCTCTCAGGAAATAGTGTCAATGGTTCAATCACTTAATAAATTTTACAATGATCCTTCCACCAACTGTCTGGAGTGCCTTGTAAAACCATTCATGCTAACGACACTCTTCTGTTCTTAGGACATCTCATATCTTCAAATGCCTCCACTATCTTATTCGGCTAGTCTTCCACTGAGATTGGATCTGTGTTACCCTCAAAATGTTGAGTGGAAGAGAGCTCTTCTTCTCTCTATCTCTCAATTGGCTGCTCTAGGGAGAATGAGGAGGAGGCTTTTTCAATTAAATTGCATTTTCAATTTATTTAACATGGCTATGAACACTTGGCTAATAATAATGTTCATAAAGTTTTGATACTAGCCATATGGCTAATAACAAAGTTGCATCATGTTTTGACCATGGTTATGGCTTAAATAGAGTTTAGGTTAGGGATTAGCTCAAATTAATCTGTCCATGTATCCAATTGATTGGAAAATTTCATCCAAGTCCCCTAATTATCGAAGCATTCCATGTTTATTATTATCTAATTAAAATTATCAAAGGACTTACATGTAAATCACCTCATATGAGCAAAACTTGTGCTACTTTATGAGTCCAATTTTGGGTTGTTACAAAGGTTACCGCATTAATAAGAATGCATTCTTATGTATATTAAATGGGGTACGTGAATATGGGTTTTTTAGATTAGTGATTTTTTCCTTTTTCAAAAAATGTGGTGTATTATATTCCCAATAAAAGGCTAAATTCTTCTAGCTTTATAGCGTCAAAATGCTTCAAGAAAGGGAGACTATTTACACCGAAATATAGCATAGTTTTCAATCCTGAAAAAGATAGCACACAGACATTATTTTTAGGTCTAAATACTATCATGAGCGCCTCCTTTATTGTTTTACATGATAAATGTGTTTGGCTGAGAATATTGATATGTCTGCAAGACAATGTTATAGGCATATGAAAATGCCCGCATTAGCTGTCTTGTTAAATTAATTAAATTAACCTTGCCCTTTCAACTTTAAGTTTGATTCTTTCACATCTAAATATCATTTCCAAGCTTTTCATTGACATCTTGCTCAACTTCATAGCAGAAGAATCCTGCTAAAACCTTTTCTGTTCATTATGAGCTCGAAGTTATATTAACATAAGCTTGTCTTGTACATATTCGTTGCTTCCATATTGTTTTCTAAATATAATTTCCTTGTTAGTCTAAGTCACCATAATATGGCTATTCACACCGAAGTTCATTTTTTGCTCTTATACTTTACCCCCGTAATTTACAGCTTGAAAGAGGTGAAAGCTTGTTCACCTTTGCCAGGGACATGACCCTAAGGTCCACAAAAGCCTTGGTGCAATCAGCTTCTATTCCTGACGATCTTGATCCTTGGAGGTCAATGCTCCTACGTGTTTCACGCATGCTACCAATGCCTCTTGTAGGATTTCTTATCATAGGCAGTGTGTGCTCGCCATCAGAAAATCAGTCCCAACCTGAGCTAGAAGCACTATCCAGACTTGATGTTGGAGCTGCGCTAAAGATCTTCTTGGCTAAGAGACTAACTTCAGAGTAAGAATCTAACCTTATTTAACATTTGATTAGTTTCTTTTCTGTGCTTTCTATGCATTGCCTTTTTTTGGGGGCGGGGGGGGGCGGGATAATTATGCAAAGCCTTTTTTGAATTGTGAAAAAACAACCACATTTTGTTTCCCCACACAATTCCACATAGATTTAATTTTAGAAACTTTAATTGAACTTAATTTTATAATTATTTCATTTTTAAAATAGAGAAAAATGGAGAAAATAAATTTATGTGGCTGTCCTAGCTAGTTTGGGTTGGACTTGCTTTTATTGTTGTTGTTAATTTTATAAACCCATTGTTCAGTTTTCATATACCTTTTGATTAAATGTGAAATACCTTCAGTTAAAGGAAGCGTAGAGTTAGTCTTAGGTGAAAATCCTTAGATAACTTATTTTTGTATTAAAAAAATATACAGGGTAAATTACACCCAGGATCTTGTGTTTAAGATATAATAATATTTAAGTCTATGTTTACAAAATTTTAACATTTATGTCTTTTTCTAAATTTTTTATTATTAAATTTTTTTAAAATGTCATTTATACCTTCTGTTGATATGAAAACTAGTTAAACCGCAAGCGCACGGTAATATTGTAGAAAGCAAGTGCGAGTACGAGTCGAATCCACAAGGATGGGTTGAAACAAACCGAACATAGTCTCTTCAAATCGATTTGATTGAGATAAGATGCAAACGAAAATATTAAATATTTAAATACGATTGAGTAGAGTAGAAATTCGAACAAGAACATAAAACGTTTAATAAAAACTGAACCACGGCTCAAAGATGAGCTACAAAACGAAAGTACTTTTGCTGAAATGAAATGTAAGCTAAAGCTAGAGTTCACTAAAACAACATAAAATTAAAACTACAACTTAGAGAAATAAACGAAACTAAAGGCAATGCGAAGAAAGAAAGAAAGAAATTGAGCTTAAAGTCTAGCTGCCATTGATGCCCGGCGAAAAAGCTTCCAAGCTCTCTGTCTTGCTTGCTTCTCTGCCGTGGACACCCAACAGCCACCAGCCCTTTGCCTTGCTCCCAGCTTAGCTGCCTTGCCCGAGCACCACCAGCCAGCCCACTTGTTAATGGCTTCCATTATATAATATAATATTCTAATGCCATTTTTTTTCTCTCATAATAATACCTTCAACAATTTTCCATGCAACAACTCCATTAATTTGACTCCAATTCCCTTTGGCTAATTTAAAGAGCTAGTTGATATTTTCCATGACCAGCCATCAATGCGTAAATTTGACTTTGGTGCTTCAAGATTAGTGTTCTATGATTTGATCTCGTCCATTAACATTTACGCCGTGATGCCACCTACAAATATTCATGAAAAATATATCTGAGTAGTAACTTAATTCAAAATTAATGTCATCGAGAAAATTATGCTCAAATGTCATAATATTACTATTAATTTTGCAATTTTAAATATGTTTAACTGTTCATACAAATGTAATATTTTAATCTCAACACCCTCCACTCTCTCTCTCACCTTGATCTCTCTCTCTCTTTCTTTGTGTTGGTGCCAAAATCATATCTTCCCCATCTTCTTGCCCACTATCTTTTCGAAGTCCTTCCGTCAACTCTACGTTTGCCTGCATTGCATCATACCCTTACGCCAACATCCTGAGTAGACCTGGGCAATGTGCGGGCCGGGTTTGGCATGGGCCGGGCTTAACCGGGCTTTGACTAAGTCAAATCGGTTTTGGGCCGGGCTTAGCCTGACTTACAGGCCTACTTTTATTACCAAACCCGCCCAATGTGCGGGCCGAGCTACCCACGGGCCCAAAAGGCCTGAAATTTATATCTAAACATAAATTTAAATTGTAAGCATTCTGACATGCTATATTGCTATCTACGTCTTCCATAATTACATATTAGTATAATTTTTTTAAAGTTGTAATTACTAAAATTCTATAATATTTTACCTAAGACATTAATTTAAAATAGTTAAACAAATTAGTGAATAGTGATGTCTAATGGATGTTAAATTAATATATTTGAACATTTAATGGTAAAAATTTAAATTATTATTTTTAACTTTACAAAGTAACACAGATCATCAATCATACTATATAAGACTCATTTAATAATAACAGCAATAAATCAATATATTTTAAAAATATAAATCATAGCGTAAATTTATCATTAATTATACCTTAGACATAAATAAACTTTTAAAAAAAGTTCAACATTATCATAAAAATAATATAGATCAATAAAGATAATTAATTAGAAGTCTGAGATATGAGAAGTAGACCTGGGCAATGGGCGGGCCGGGTTTGGCATGGATCGGGCTTAACCGGGCTTTGACTAAGTCAAATCAGACTTGGGCCGGGCTTAGCCCGGCTTACGGGCTAAAATAGTTAACCAAACCCGTTTAAAATTTATCGGGCTTTGGCTAGCCCATCGGGCTACCCGCCCAATGCCTAGGTATAATCCTGAGCTTCATTTAGGGAAAATCATTGTGCTTTGATTCTATCTTTCAGCCCTACTTATCATCCTCTGCCTCCTCCATGCAGTCCCGTCTTGAGGTACATGTGAGTTAACCCACACATGACAAATACATGGGTCACAATCTCACGCATGTGACTGGCGTGTGTGAGCAGATTGCGTGTGGCCGACGCGAGTTGCTAGTTTGCCCCGGTGTGCGTTGCCCGCTTATGTAGTTTCGCGACACTGCACCTAAGGTAGCAGCACTCTCACTTGATGTTGCACCCCGTTGCACCATCGATTGCGCTAGTCCTTATGCATGTCGAGCCGGCTCCAACAAACTTGAAAGCCATTATGCTCGATTCCTAGTCAAAACCCAAATAGGGTTGACTCCAACTTTAGTCCAAATTCTAGTCTGGTTTGATTTGGGTGTGTTTTTGAGATTAAGATTTATATTTTTTATGATTGAATTATTTGCTGATTAGTCCATCTTGATTATTATTATTTGCTTGATTAGATTGTATGTTTGGCTTCACTTCAAGCGGTTAAACTCAATTAGAAGATTTAATTATTGTTGGAATTAATTTTAGGAATCCTATCTAAAATTCTTGATACCTCAAATATGATTTTTTGAATTTAATTTGACCAATTTTTATCTAATTGATAAATTTATTTTTATAAATGATTTGATTTAGCTTTAATTTTAAAATATGGCATTTACATACATGCCTCATTAAACTTCAAATATTACACTCCTTTCAGTTTATGGCACGCACAGTTCTATATTTGTTAAGAGTGATATGCAAGTAATATTTAAAGTTTTTGTAACATATTAGTATAAGTCCCTTTAAAATAATTTAATTATTGGGATTTAATATTTTATTTAAATTGTAATTTATTTTTAAAAAAATGCGTTTAATTATAATAATTTTCTATTTAAATTTTGGTGATTTTAGATTTCGCACATTATCCCCAAGTTTTTGTATGACACTGTTTGTTTTCTTAAAAGCTTTTGTCGGCATGATTTTCAGCTTTTTTTGATGACAGCAAGAGCAAATGTTGCCTTCAGACTCTCAGTAGTGTAGTAGCTAGCAGTAGTATCTTTGCTATTAAAAAAAAACAGTAGTAGGTGATTTTTTTGACCTAATGTATTTTTTCTATCTTAAACGTTTACCAAAAACACTATTCTCTTCTGTTTATGAAGGTTCACACAGGCTACTGCATCAGTGGAAGAAAAATCAGTCATCATAGGTGAAAGAAACCGTGCTGCAATTGAGACACTCCAGAAGGCAATAGACAGCGGTCATCAAAGAATTGCTGTGCTCTATGGTGGTGGGCATATGCCTGATTTAGGAAGACGATTACAGAGGGACTTCAACATAGTTCCATCCCGAGTGCTGTGGGTAACAGCCTGGTCGATAAGGAAGAAGGAACTTGACAGCAGATCCCTGCCTTTCCTCAAAACCTTGGCAAAGGTCTCAGGCTGGCCCCTCAACAGGTATCAGACACTTGCCTTACTTATTTTCTCCTCTATTCTTGCTATAGATCTCTGGTTCTGGGAGCTTTTTTTCGGTACTGTCGTTAATTGGGCATCATGGGCTGCTACGGAAGTAAATATGTTGACCGGTAATGTAGGTGTCATGTGACTTTTATGTTGGGAAATTTGTTGTTGTTGCGTTAGCTTATTAATCCAATATGCACATAATGACCTTTATGCTATTTATTTCCTGTCAATATGTACAGTTTTAATCTCGTGTTACTGAAATTATGTCAAATGGATTTGATTTGGTTAACCGGTTCAATTTCTTGAATTCATCTAACATAAACTACCGCCAAGGTTGGGCTAATCTGAGTGTTGGATTCTTTTCTCAGTGGTTCTTTCCTTTTTTTTATAAGATTCTGTTTTAAAGAAAAAGTTTACTCTTATAATTTTCTGAGTCTGAAATATTTTCTTCTTTGAAAGTTTCACTTGGTCATTGCTTCTGATTCTTATTATTACCCATATAGACTGCATACTTAGGCGATGGACTTTATTGTTATGGGGACTTGTTAACTCACGTTATATCTTGTACCTGTAGTTGATCAATTTTTAGGGCCACGCTCGACGGTGAATCACTGAATTGGGTCAATGCATCATGATTGTGAGCGGGTGATGGGTGATGGGTTATTTAGGGGGAGAGAGAGGAGTGAGTTATGAGACATTAGCTTCACAGCCCATAACTCGCTTGGTGTAAATAACATAAAGGATGGCAAGCGCCTTTTGGGAGAGACCAAACAAAGTGCTAGCTAACCCTAGTGGCATAATCTAGAAACCAGGACTTTTCGTGACTTATTTGGCCAAATTGGCTTTAGACTATTACTTTATACTCGCTACTTGTGCAACCAGTGTTCTAAGATTATAACGTGGGATCAAGTTTGAAGAGTCCCGACTCACTTATGAAAAGGCCCACAACATAGTGATTAGTACCTGGAGAATGTCTGTGAGAGGAGGGCCTATAAAAGTGCTTAACAAAAAATAGGGAGAGGACTCTCAAAGCTCTTTAAAACAGTGGGACAAAAAGGAAGTTGGGGCTTACTAGCCAATGTTAAGGAGGTGGAGGAAGTTGTGCTGAACTTGTGCAGGAGGCATCAGATGAAGGAACACAAACAGCTAGTGGATAGTGTAAGCCAACACTGTTGTAGCAAGTGTTGAAATCTAGTGGCAGCAAAAGTGACTTTGAAGAGGACAAATTGGATTATGGCCCTCACAAAAGCTGATGGAAGTTCAATTACTTGAGGAGATCTTGAAGCTTTGATATATTTCTTCACAAGGAAATGAGGGATCGAAGGGGAGATTGAAGACCTGCCTGGAGACATTGAGCTGAGAGCAACCTTGCATCCTGAAGTTGGCTTTAGACCTCACCAACCTATCACCAGGGAGGAAGTTCAGAGGGTAATCTTTTCTCACGCAAACACCAAAGCATCTAGAAAAACTGATAGGAAGCTTCTTCAAATGCCACTTGGCAATAGTAGGGGAGGAAGTTGTAAAGGATGTGTTGACGGTTTTTGAAAACGGGGAGAATGCCTTAGAGCTGAAAAGATACCGTGGTTGCACTAGTGCCAAAAGTCGCCAATGCGGGCAAATCTAAATAATTCGCCTATACACATCAATATATAAAGTTATGGTAAAGATTTTTGTGCCTAGGCTAATGGATCATATTGCGCCTCTAATTGCTTTAGAGTGAGGTGTCTTTGTCTTAAGGAGCTCAATAGCTGCGCTTTAACTAAGTTATACTCCACAAAGTATATAAAATTAATGAGAGAGTTATGCGCTACTTTTTTTTCCCTTCTCTCTCTCCCCTACTCCTTTAGGTGGAGAGTTATGCCTTTTATATCATGTTTGGATAGTGACTTACCTTAGTCAAATCCTTCTTCCCACCTTTGGAGGTGTTCACCGCCATTTCAAGGTTGTTTGCTTTGAGGCAATTAAGGGTGTTGATATGGATCGAAGATCGAAAATCGATTTTAGATTGAATCGAAATCGAGTCAATCTAAATGAGCCGACTAACGAGCCAAAAGTTCGGCTCAGTAATAATTTCGAGCCGATTTTGAGCCGGGGTAAGCTCAGCTCGATTCAGCTCGAAATTAGCTCGAATTAAAATATATTTTATATTATAATACGTATATGTGATATATATATATATATATATATATAATATATTATAAACCGAGCCGATCTCAAGTTGGATCGAGTCGAGCTTACCCGGCTTGAGATCGGCTTAAAAAAAATTGAGATTTGATTCATTTTTGAGCCGGCTCGAAAATGAATCGAAATCGGCTCGAAGTCGAACTCAATCGAGCTGGAATTGATTTTGAGTCGAATCAATCCAATTTCGAGCTGGTATTAGCTCGGCTCGAAATCGGATCGGTAACAGCCCCAGAGGCAATTCGGAGATGCCTTCTAGAGCTTGCTATCTAAACTAGGGGTTGCTCGTTAAAACTCCTCAAGGATAATATTGAATTAAATCAGCTCTAGATTTAAGATAATACAGTTAATTCTTATTATATTTAAATTGTATAAGATTTCAATTTTATTACTGAGTTGTAGGTTGAATTTAAATTCATTTCATTTTATTTTTATTTAAAATTTTTTGAATTTATACATTTAAATTTTTGGTGATTTTAATTAATTTTTATTTTTAAAACCCTGTTATAATGTAAATCAAAATTTTTTTATTTTAAGTTTTTAACATTTTTATTTTAAAAAATTTAATTTATTTGCTTTAAATTTTTAAAAATAATAATTTTTCAAAGGTTAATGCTGAGCGTTAAAGCTTGAATGTAAATAATTCTTTTATTTTAAATTTGTGACTTTATTTATTTTATAGTTTTAGATATTATAAATATTGTAAATAGGGGTTTCGAGAATGTAAATAAAAATATTTTTAAGATGAAAGTTATAGAACTTTGGTGGTGGGATATCGTGGAGAGAATTGATATTATGTAGTTGATGGTTGCTAATTGATTTGCATAATAATGAATAATGTGTTAGGAGAATATAAAAGAAATGCGTATAATAATAAAGATGGTTGGTTGTGAAAACTAGATGCATGTGAAAAAGAGAATGAGATTTGTTGTAAAAAATGCTATAAATGTAAAAATAAAGAGAATTTAGAGAAATATAAAATGACTAGAAAAGAGCTCAAGAAAGTAATCTGTATAGTAAAAATTGTGGTGTTTGAGAATTTATATAAAAAATTAGATATCAAAAAAAGGAGAAAAGATACATATGTAGATTTACTTAGAGATGAAATGTAAAAATTTTACTTGGGGGGCATTTGGTTTATTGTTATCTTGATATTATGTTATGTAATGTAGATGTTATGATATCTAGATGTCATTTTTTTTATTAATAATTTTATAATTTAATTAAAAATTATTTATAAATATCATTAAATCAAATGACTGCTTTCTTTAAATAACATAACATTAAGATAACATTGAACCAAACGCCTCCTTAAATAAAATGTATTGAGGATATGGATCACAAGTACTTTTCTAAGAAGAAGATGTCCAATATAAATGAATGAATTATTTTTAAAAGTTTTTTTATGATGGTTGTGATAATAAAATTGGTCTTATTGAATTTAATATCTAAAAAGAGAATAAAAATTATTGTCACATCTGGTATTTTAGTAAAGCTGAAATTTGAGAAATTTTAAAGAAGATGAAATGTAAAAATATAATTAGATCAAATAATATCTCAATAGATGTTTCAAAATATATAAGAAATAAAAGAGTGTTTTGATCTACTATGTGATTTAATATGATTTTGAAAATTAAACAGATATTAAATAACATAAACTTATAAATCGTCTTTATTTTTATAAATAAGTTTTGGAAAAGAGTGATTGAGCAGAAGTTATGTTATGGTATTAAAATATCATAGAAGTTTGGTTTTATGCCTAATAGATCTACTATAAAAATTATTTATTTAATGAGAGGTTTAATTGAAAAGTTCAGTGAGAGAAGAAAATCTGTATTCAGTTTTTATCAATGTAGAAAAAAATTATGATGAAGTCCAAAAAATTGCTTTGGGAAGCTTTAGAAAAAAAAAATTGTATTATATATGTTCATTTTATCAAAGACATGTATAAAAGAGGCTATTACTTATGTTTGAATACGAAGGGATTTGACTAATGATTTTTACTCATTACAGTAGGATTATACCAAGGCTTGAATTAAAGTTCATATTTTTTGTATTAGTTATGAATGCCTAATTGAACTTATCCAAGGCACAACATCTTTAAGTGTATACATTTTATAGATGATCTTTTTGTTGATAACATTAGAGCTGGGGCTAAGGCGAAATTAGAGTTATGGAGAAATACCATAGAGTTTAATAATCCTGGTTGATTTTTGTTTTAGTTGATTCTCACCAGTTTAATGATTCACCATTTTGATCTAAAAAATTGATTATATAAATACTATAAATATTATAAAAAAAATAGAAAATTTTGAAGAATTATATAATCTTTTTTTAAATAATATGAGATAAATTTTATTCATTTGAAGATATTTTTATACAAATTAATGATTTTATCAAAATAAGAACAGAAATAAGTGTTACAATAAAGAGGTAGTGGGACTCAGAGCATGGAGCATTATATTTCTTCAGAGAATCTGTCAATAGCATGAGCATTTATCAGATCATTTATAAAGAAGACATCTCTTTTAATAGTGAGGGATCTCTTTATATAATGCATGTATCATAATATTCAAAATGAAGGCTAAGGATGGCTCTCGGCTTGTGAAAGAGAATTCGAAAAACACTAGCATCTCTCTTTTGTAATATTTTTTTCCTTTCCTACTCAGTAACCTCCATAGTATTTGGTGCAATAAAATTACTTTCATCAAACGGATATCCTGATAAAAATATATATCCTGATAAAGAAGATGGTGGGTGGCTGGGTCCCAATTTGATGAAAGCGATTTTATTACACAAAATATTATAGAAGTTACAAAGTAGGAAGGGAAATAATATTACAAGAAAGAGATGCTAGTGTTTTTTAAATGCACTTTCACAAGTTGGGGGTCATCCTTATATAATTTTTACTCTGAATATTATCGCATATGTATTATATAAAGAGATTTTTTACTATAATAAAAAGATTTCATACTACTAAAAGGCATGCCTCCTTTATAGATGCTCTAGTAGATGCTCATGTGATGCGGGACAATATGCGAGATGCAATTCTAATTAGAGATCAGTAAATAATTTAACAGATGAACATAAAATTTATCCAGGAATATTGTTGATGGTGGTTTTGTAATAATTAAGAAATCACAGGTTCGATAAGTAAATCGATTTCAAATATTTAGAAACAAGCCTAAATGATATCTAATAGATTTATCAAATGATATTGGACAACTATATCTCAACAAGTTAGAGCCAGGGTACGCAGTAAAGGGTGTTCTAACAATAAAATATTACCCAACAGTAATTTAATCGCACAGTAATGTCCAGGTCACATAGGTGAGTAAATTAAA
This sequence comes from Apostasia ramifera, assembly GCA_019297695.1. Classification (NCBI taxonomy): domain Eukaryota; kingdom Viridiplantae; phylum Streptophyta; class Magnoliopsida; order Asparagales; family Orchidaceae; genus Apostasia; species Apostasia ramifera. The sequence goes on along the minus strand of JAEMOT010003869.1, from coordinate 1,031,643 downwards.
CAGTCTCAATAACAGACGCCACTACAAGATCTCGCAAGATATTCGAAATATGCAGTTGATGTTCAGATTTACCTCAGGCCAAGATTCCGTTACCAGCGGGATGAGTCAAAGCGACCGAAACTGATGGTGTCGAAGCAGACAAACAGGTGGCGATGCAGGGCTACGGGTGATCAGAGCAGCGAGACGAGAATGCGGAGGTGTTCCCCAAGATCCGGCGAGCTCGCCGGATAGCGGCAAGG
>JAEMOT010003869.1:946846-1031208 GCA_019297695.1 Apostasia ramifera | reverse complement strand
ACCCAAGGCCCCAACCTTTCCCTTCACCGGGATATAACACACAATATTCAACTCAAAAAGATTCCATTCCAGGATTAAGAAAAACAGTACAAGTTCTTTGCCCTTATATAGGCGATTATATTCGAATTTTAAAGTGCATAAATAAATGCGAAAATAAAAACTGATTACAACATGCCAAATGCGAATAATTAAAAATAGAAGGAAATAAATGAGATCCGCCCAAAATTTAGAATATTCCCATTCAAATCAATAAATTGATTTAAATGAGAATTTTCAATCCACTGATCAGCCACCAATCGTGCTTGCTGCTAAATCTGCAGATCAATCCTCCATCCAGATCGACGCCACGTGATGAGATCTTGACCGTCGAGTGTAGACTCTGCCTGAAATAAATCGACGGTCCGATGTCATCGTGTCCCCACCATCATGCTTCTAACAGAAACTCTAAAAAATTATCATGCTCTGGGCACCACCTTCTGTATAACTGTTGACAGAGAGAAATGAGAGTTCTAAGAATTAGCGGTACACAACTTTTCTAGCTCAGAATGCTAGCATAGAGGAAGAGCCAAGAATCATCAAGAAAAATATATAAGAATGTAAAGTAATTTAGGGATAGCTTCCCCTGAGATTCAACTTCAAATCCAGGTGTTAATAACAACATATATATTTTACTATATATATACTAACATAATAATATTTATATATTATATTATATATAATAAAATAAAGTTCTTAAAAATTGACTTTAATTTAGTATATATATCAAAATATGATATATGTGTTAAAATATGATATGTGTGTTTTCATTTTAAAATAATAATTTTGAAATGTAATTTATAATTTTTATATAATCTTTCAGATTAAAAGGAAAGATTAATATGTAAAATAATTAGTTTTTATTTGCATGATGCAATATTTTCAAATTTATAAAGGAATTTTTACATACAGAACATGAAATTTACATGAAATTATGCATTTCACCATCAATTCATAAATATTACCACTATCACACCATATTCATTTAAATTTTACGCATTTCACATATTTCATATTATATTTTATTTGATGGTGAACTTCACATTTCTAAATTGGCCTTGATCTTAACTATATTATTAATATATTAATTAAATACTATAAATAAATTAATTTATATAAATAATAATTTAAATATTTATGAATTTATGTATTTTAATTTATTTATCTTATTTAAAATTTTTAATTACGGTACCGAATTTAAATCCACATGGCTATAATTTTTAATTGAAGTAAGAAAATTGATGTGTTTATAGTAAAAAATAAAAATATATATTAGAATTTAAATATTAATGAATTTATGTATTTTAATTTACATATAATATTATAAAGTATATGAAATATGTGAAATATGTGAAATGTGTAAAATTTAAATGAATATGATGTGATAATGATAATATTTATGAATTGACGGTGAAATATATAATTTTGTATAAATTTTATGTTCTGTATGTAAAAATCTCATTTATAAATTGGGTTAAAAATTTTGGGCCGTTAAAAGGGAAATTCAATCTCGCCAAACTTTCATCGTCGCGAAGGCGTCATTCCGGATTCGAAGGAGCTCATGATCTGCAATCGGCACCTTCTGCTCTTCCAGACTTCCTCCTCGATCGCGTCTTCTCCGATTCATCCTCCCTTTGATCTTCTTTGGACCCGGTGCTTTCCTCAGATCCATTCGCCGTTTGAAGATGAAACCCTCAAAGGAGAAGAAGAAGAAGGGCAGAGGCCAGGTGAATCCCTCTTCGTCCCCTCTTCCTCCCGTCCTTCCTAAATCTCCGAAGCTGGAATTCGGTGAAGATAGAGAAACTAGGGATCCAGAGGACGAGGAGCAGCGAGCTCTTGATTGGTTGATCGCCGCTTTTCCCTCGATCTCTCTCGAACAGATCAATTCCGCACGTCGAGTGGCCGGCGGCGACGCCTATAAGGCTGCCGGGATACTAAGCGCGGAGCTATTGGATCCGGGGAGGAGTCCGGGATCTGCCGTCGAGAAGAGGGGCGCTCGTAAGGCGAAGAGGCTCGCTGCTTCCACGGGCATGGTTTCCGATGTAATTGGGAAGGATTACTTGAAGCCCTTCTTGGGCTGCGGTAGTGGGAAGAGGGATGGGGGTGGTCAAGTGGAGCTTGAGGGGCGAGCAGTTTTGCCGTATAGCAGCGAGGAGGCGGAGCAGTTCCTCTGCTCGATGCTCGGAGATGGTACAGAAATAGGCATGGGAATCGTCAAGGATGTTTTGAGTGAGTTTTTAGTTTTGAATTAGTTGTTCTAATTTGAGTGAATGATATAAGTTTATGATTGATTTGCTCAATTCTGTCAATTGGCTTGGGCTTAATGATATATAAATCTAGTTTGGTTTGTTTTCTGTTACTTATTATAATGCACTGACTCCAACTATTTGGGGCTTGGTACTTTGCTTTATGATTCCATATGCGCCATTGCAAATTTGAAATTTTCTAATTGTTCATTACTTCAATTCAATTTTATTTTTATTTATTTTTTAATTTAGTTTTCAGGAGACACTGGAATCATATGTTATACATTTATGGTAGCATATTTTCCAAATCTGTGCAATAGGGAAATGATTTTGGTATGTAATGGAATGGGAGAAGTTGGCAGACGTAATGCTTTAATTACCAGGCATTGTTATACAGCATTCTTTGGAGATGAAAGATTGATAGAATTTTCTGAGGACATGCCTGTGTCTGCTATCATGCACTTGTGATCTGAAATCTGTTTTGGGTGTTCTCATTCTTCGAGAATTCTAGTGGTTTGGTGCGATTTTCATGATTTTATATAGCTGATATATTTCAACTATATATAACTCTTTCCTAGTTGTTTGATTTCTGTATGTGAAGTAAAACATGGTATATAGTCTATATGTTTTTCATAAAACATCACATTTTCCAATATTAGAGAGTTTATTACATGAATATACGCTAAGAGTGTGTCATTGGATAAAAATGTTCCTCTAACATATGTTTGTAAGGGAAACTGCTATTTGAAAGGTGAATAAAGTGGAAAATTGAGGAGTAAGGAAAAACTTTATTTGGATCAATGTTTTATTAATGTAGGCAAATGTGTTTCTGCATGTGTTCTCTTATCTATATGCATGCATGCTCCTATCATCTATCTTCTTCCTGCTCAAAGGAACCCAATGCTGAATCAGTGGGAAAAATGCCGAACATGGTCTCCGACTCATGCATGTCTGTGGCCTATCGGGAATGTTACATTCTGTGTCATTTTTGTGCAAAATTTACCACAAATTAAAATCGTAGACTGTTTTCAAGGAAAAAAAATTAATGTCATTTTTTTTTGAATGTAACCAATGTCATTCTTTGCGGATGGACTTGTTCACTTGATAGAAATTTGTCTTTGCTTGTCAGCCAATTGTGATTCTAGTCCTTCTCAAGAGTAATAGTTTCCTTAGAGAAGCCAATTAAATCTGGTGGAAGCGCATGGCAACCATGTTTCAATGCAATGAATATCACACTTCAAACAAACTAGTTTACAATGTTGAGCTACTTCAAATGTATTTCAAAGCCATTACATGCCAAGCTTTTGATTATGCTACATATTTCATTATGCTGCATATTTCAACTTTTTTCTCCTTTAAATAGTAACTTTATATTACCCATAAGCCTGTTTGTTTAGCCTATGTAAAATTAACCTAGTTAATTTTAAGCAGACATATCACATCACTCATAAAATTTAATATTAAAAATTAATTATATTTCATATTATATACATAATTAAAAAAAAATTAACTTTATTTCACATTCTTTACTTATATTAAGATAATAACTAACTTATATCACATTTTCATACATCCCAACACAATAACTAACTTTATTTCATATCATTCACAACTTTTAATAAGAAAATATCTTCAAGTTAAAATTAACTTTTGCAAACAAATAGGCCTTAATATTGTATGTTCACCATGCTACTATTCTTATACTAGGGCTATAAAAATAGTCCGAAACTCGAAGCTCACTTGAATTAGGGCTCAACTCGTATCATTTCAAGTCAAGCTATGAGCCAACACTCTAGCTCAAGTTTTATTTTTAGTTGAGTTCAAGCCAAGTTTGTCTCTCTCGAACTTGTTCGAAATATATAATTAAATATATAGATAAATTAAACATTCCAAAAGAATATAGATAAATATATATTTGTAAATTTCTTAGATATTTATATGTATTTTATATGTTATTTTAATGTAGTTATTTTTTAAAGGTATAAATATACACATTTCGAGCCAGCTCATAATCCATTTCTAGTTAGCTCGAGCTCGAACGGTTTCGAGTCGGCTCGAGCTTAGATCTTTCTGCTCTACATTCTCTTTTACTTGGAAAATACCTTTTGGCCTGATATCAATTTTCCTCTTTTCATATCTTTTTCCTTTTCTCAAACGCAAAGAAAACTGATCTTGTCGGCCACTCTGTTCTTCCCTCTTTAGACTCTTGAGCTTTATCTAGAAATATGGCTGGAATCATTGTGAGCTGCCAAAGTTCAGGGAAAGTTAATGTCTGAGAGTAGAGGAGTGCCAATAAAATTCTGGATCCCTATTCCTTAATCTTGTCATTTTTCCACATATGCATACATACATACATATATATATATTTGTGTGTGTACATAGATATACATATATATATATATTTATTCATTTATATAGGCTCAAGGAAGAAGTTAAAATCTATGGATATAATTCAACTCTATACTTAATGATGAGATTGGGGATCCAAATACTTGATTGCAATTGTTGGTTAAATCTGATAGATATAAGCTCAAGGAATCAGCTAAATCTATGGATATAATTCAACTTCCATACTTAAAGATGATATTGGGGTTTCAAATGCTTGATTGCAACCGTTGGTTAAATCTGACAGATATAAATCACTTGTGGTCCATGTGTGGGAAAGCCAAAAGTTTATTTAGTGTTGTTAGGATTTCTAGTTGTTTCTATCCATTGGATTTAGATTTAATGGCTTGAATTTACTGTGGTGTGGATGCTAGCCATAGGATGAAATGCAGAAAATAAGTTATTTTAGTGAGATTCAAACCCCTTAAAACAAATGCCTTGTGAGCTTAAAATAATTGTCACTTGTTAGAAATTTGTAAAAGCTACTATATGTGTTTAACAATAGCAACTCATGGCCACTATCGGCTCTTATCATGGTCAACTTCTTCCTTTGGTGACCACCCATAATGTCTTTAGGAGCTAAACCCTAAGTTGTGTTCATGCACATAAGGTACATGCCCACATGCACACTTCTTCTTCCAGCATATATCCATCAATATACCTCAATATACATCTCTTACGATGTTAGCATTTTAAAATGGGGACAAAAAAATCTAAATTTTCTTTTGTAGGAGGCATTTATGCTTCTACCCTGTTAAACATAGAGATATTAGTTATCTGGTTATACTTCATGGATATATAGGTTTTGTATTGTGGATTTTGCACTGCTTGCTTCTGTATCATCTGGGATAGTGGAAGGGTGGATATAGATGTTTTGAATAAAATTTAAAAAAAAAACTATATGTGTTTAACACATCAAGTAAACTATAAAAAGTAGTTGAAGCGAGTCAAGCCCAACTTATAATTGTCTTCATTGTTCCAATCAATTATGATTCTGTTCAAATCCTGATTGAGATTGTGACGCCTGTGGTCGAAGAGGGTCACGTTCTAAGAGAAGGGAATCACTGGAGTGAAGTGCGATTTCTGGCAGGCTTCTAGGTAGAATAATGAGTGGTGAGAGGGGTATAAGAATAAATCATCACACATCGGAAAGAGATGGGAGATCATGAGCTGCATAAATAGATAACATGATCTCAAATAGTAGAGGTGTCTTTTGTGGCAAAGCCGTGAGGCTAATGATGGAAACTCCGTAGTAAGCGTGCTTGGGTTGAAGTAGTATTGCGATGAGTGACCTCTTGGGAAGTACTCAAGTCACGCAATTTTCTAAAGCCAAAGCGGACAATACTTTTACATTTGGATCACGGTATGCTACAGAGATTCTCAGATTCTAGCGAGCTTCAACTTGATTATCATTACCTCCTTTTAACTTTTGGAATTTTTTTACTGCTAGGAAGATTAAGTGTTATGCTAAAAGTTGAAACTTTAGTCATATCGATTCCCTATAAATGATTTTTATCTTGGCAAAGGACCATGTCCAGATGTTTAGCCATACTTGTTGGAACTTTAATTTTAGCTATTCTAGTAGTTTAAGAAATGATATCGCTGGAAAGAAATATGAGGGTGGTATTGTACCACTAAGTATTAAGTGGGGATTTTTAATTGAGATTGTTAATCTAGTGCTACATCTTTTCTTTTCTACAAACATGCACTTTTTAGTAATGATGCCTCAAAATTTTGTTACAATTCAGACTTGCTAATAAACTTACAGAAAAGAAGTTTTTATTTGCAGGTCAATGTGGATACAATCTGGAAAAGGTACATGAGTTTTCACTCAAAATATTTTCCTATCTCTAATTTATGCATCTTTTTTTGAAAGCACTAAGTTTAGTTTACATACATATATTAATTATAAATGTGTGTGTCTATATGTATATGTTGTAGACACAAGTGAAAGAGAGTGGAGCTGAAAATCATACTTTACTTTATCGGAAATGGATTATAACCACAGTTTTTATTAGTGTTTGTTGGTGGCTGAAGCTCTCTTTGAATCTTGGTTCGATACTAAGTTCATCAAACATCAAAAGTCGGAACTTAGAGAGGAGGGAGGGAGCTCAAACTCACAATGCTGCTTGAGGAGATGCTTATGATGGGACTAAGCAATTTTCTTCTATGTACCATCAGGGACCCCTTTTATTTTGTGCCATGGTCGATGTCTCCCATTGGAGTTGCACTCACTTGGGGCCACCACTTACCCAACCTTTGACCATTATGTCAATGGTTAGTGGTGTTTCCTTCAAGGGTTAGTGGTGTTTCCAACCACCAGTAGCGCACACCATCTCTGCATAGCCTGTTCAACCTGATGGGTTACCTCAACCCCTTAGGGTGTCAACATGGATAGAAATCAATCCAACCTATTCAACCTAAAAAATTTGTGTACATTCCAATTATCTATCAATCTAAGCACATATGTGAGATCAAAAAAATAAAAATCTAAGCACATATGTTATAAGCAAACATACGCATTTGAATATAGTATATTTTAGGTATATATACCTAAGCATGAATGAACTCATACCTGCAAACACAATAATTAGGCAGCACACATACATATAGATGCATATAGATGTTAGAGTTCCTTATGAAGTAGTATTGTTGAATGTAAATTTTTCGAACATGTGGCCTTTGATTTTGGTTTTGCAGGCCTTGGATGCATTACTTGACATATCGTCATCTTCTAATCGATTTATGGATAGAGTTGGTGTCAATCATATGGAAGTGCTTTCTGTTGATCGTGGAAAAGGAGATGTGAGAATTTCAGGCATTTATCCTGAAAGGCCTAACAATGGCCCTTCAGGATTTTCTCCAAGTTCTTTCCTGGTACTAGTTTCAACTTCATCTCCTTTGCTGGTCCTCTTCATATTATCCTGAGTCTTCATTTATTTCATTCATTGCTTTTTTAACCTCCAATTCGTAGAGATCATGTTTTGGATTTTGACTCAGCCTTCCATTTCCTAATTATTTTTTATTACACGTTTAGGGAACCATCTTAAGGTATTGTTTCGTGATGTGTTACTGTACAAGCTTCTGCTCATAATGGCATTGATCAATCTTAAAAAGCCATTAGCAGTGTATTACTTTAGCTCCATTAAGACATACTGACAAGAGGCTGTGTTCTCTGATTCCTTAAGTATCATATAAAACTTACTGAAGTGTTACTGCTTTAATTAGGATTATAATGGTATGGCTATGATGGAGACTTTTCTAGAATTCCCTATTAACTTGGTTTATTTTTTTCTTTATATCTTTGTGAAATCTGACGATGCATATCAGTTAATTATGCTGATATCATGCTGATTACTTTTACTTGACGTCAGGTTCAAGCATTAATCAGGTAGTGCTCATTGCTTGTATATTAATGCACTTCTTCTACACATTAAATTTGTCACAGTTAACAAATAAGGAGTCACTCTCAACAAATCATCCATTCGAAAAGGAACAAGTGTTCCAACATTATGTGGGAACTGGGTGCAGGTGAGGTTACAATTGCTTCAATATTGTCTTGTGTGTTAGTTTCAGAAAGTACTTTTGCAATTTTCACGCATGTATGAATGAACTATATCCTGAATATGTTGGCCCATTACTCATCTTTCACCTGATTATAGTTCTTTAAAGCAATTATATTTTCATCTGGCATTTCTGAGATCCTTACTTAGCTTCTTTCAAAGTACATGAAAAGATTAAATACCTTATAGTTCTTTGAGGTATGGGGTGTATTTCACATAGGTGCCCGATATTTAAATCTTTTTACTTGGACTTCTATACCTGAATTCTAAATGGGCTTGATCCTTAACATTTCTATTGATACAAGAGCATTTCACAGTTTCACCCACATTTTGTAGCTTTTTTCTTTATTGGTGTACCATTTTAGTCACCACTTTCTCTTCATGTTATAAATATCCTCTTTACCTTCTGAACCTTGCAGAATTTTTCCCATAACCTTTATTCACACGTCTTGCATAAGAAGTACATATTCCTGTGCTTTGTTCCATAAAAATGATTTAGTTGTATAATACAATTACCAAAGTTTGGTTGTTTGTTTGCTCTTTTTAGTTGATATTTTTAATATTCTAGTAGCATACTGGTAGATTGACAAAGCATGAGTGTTGTGACGATGAGGATGTTAAGGTGGATGGGTGCGTATATACAAAAGGATAAAATGAGAAATAAGTATATCCATGAGAAGGTTGGAGTAATCTCAATTTAGGATAAGGTTAAAGAGAGTCGGCTTAAATAGTTCAGACATAAATTATAGGTTGATAGAAGCTCCAATAAGGAGAGTTGAGTTATTGAATTTTGCCCATGTAAAAAGTGGAAGAGAATTTTATATATTTGAAAATAAATGAGAATTTATTATTTGATAGAGTGCAATGCAAATATAAAATTTATATAGCTAGCTCTACCTAATGGGATAAAGGTTTGGTTGTTGTTGTTGTTAGTTGTTGTAGTACATTGGCAGGCCATGCATGCATTTAAGAGGTAGTAATGTAAAATAGGAGGTTTGTTGTGCTAGAAGTATAAGTCCAAAAATTGTGTGGTCTGAGAATATACATATATCATAATTGTTCGCAACATTGCTGTTAATAGTATTCAGCTATTTACTTTCTTTTGTGGGCTGTTCTCACTAAAACGTAAAAGTTTAATTTTGGCTGTGAGTTTATGAAATGGAAACCCTTAAATAATTTCCCAGTCATTTTAGTTTACATATTAAAAAATTCATATCCAAGTTAATAAGCAAGGATTGCCCTGCGAAGTATCCCATAGCAATTCTTTTAGGTCCATAATGCCGATGAAAATCACTTGACTTTTTCAAAAGTTAATGAACTCAACTCAGATACGGTATTTCGGATCTGTGAAACTGTAAATTCATGCAAAATAGGTTACACTTAACTTTTTGCGAATTCACGTATCATATTTGAGGGTGTTGTGAAATTGTGGGTTCAGAACGCACAATCCTGAAATGATGCCATTAGTTAAATGAAATCAACCCAGTTATCTTGGAATGGCAATCAGTAACTGGCAAATTCTGATCAGTTGCTGCCCATTGTTTATTTGTTGGGCAACACAGCCAAAACTTAGTGTTTTGTCATCCTGTTTGAAAGCTCACTTCTTTTGTTTTTATACTGCTGTCTTGTAAGCATCAACTCATACTAAAATATATATTTTATTTTTGATATTGTCATTCTAGGGATTACTGTAATGTTTCTGTAGAAACCAAGGACTTTTTTCCCTCTAGATCAAGAACAGTTCCTGATCTCCAGCAAAAGATTCTCGAATCCTTGTTTAAATTACCCAAAACTCCTGAATATGAAGTTAACAATATGAACTGGAAGAAGGTAGTAAATCAAGTGAAGTCATTTGGTCAAGGGTTGGAATTGAGTTTCGCAAGCTCTGTACAACCTTCATCTGAATGTCTAAGAGGTAAGAACATATTTCTGGCTAAAAACATATTTTTCTGCTTATGTTTGTCTTGATATATGCTGCAGTTAATTGGTTAATACATGTTCTAGTAGTTTGATCCTTTGTTCTAACCAGTTCAACCTTAACTTCAAAATATCTTGTGTTATTCTCGTGGAGAGGTTCAGAATCCTTATTTCCTTAACTCCTGAAACGAGAAGACCGCTCCATCTATAGTCTGTGGTTATGTACTTTCTTATCTTCAAATTTTCTATACAACTCAGGCCAATCTATTCTAGAAAAACTTTATTTGAGCTTTGATTAGCCTTATTCAAACTGTTTTAGCTGTGCAACACTTGCTTTATTTTTATACATTTTGCAGTATTTTTTCCTCCCACCTTATTAGTGCGCCTTAAGCTCTTAATTTGTGAATTCTCAGACATCTGAGATTGTACTTTCACAACTGTAAAGGGAGAAGAAATGGAAGATATGAGTAAAATCTTAGAAAATGATTGCCATTTTTCTCCTTTTAAGTTACTCTTTGTTATTTTAACATTGTTGTAGGTTGTTCTTCGTTATTCCAACTTTGAAATCCTAATGCGTGTGCCATTGCGGCTTTTTTGCACAGGCAAAGAAGACTATCATGCTTTTAGGAGTGTTGCAAAAAAGAACTGGGATACAATGAGAAGCTATTATCAGAAAGTGAGATGCTTTTGTGGTAAAATTTATTTTGCTTGTCCTTTCTTGTGTCACAGCAGTTTATGAGTGCTTCGACTTAGGCAAAAAGTGCGTATATTCATTTGCAGGCAGCTTTGGCATACTCAAGTGGACAACGGGCCCATGCTTCCTACTTTTCAGAGAAGGTACTTCCTTTATGGTAACTAATTTATTAAATATCCCTTCAATGTTGTTACATTTTTTTTTTAATAATCTTGGCGATTTTATCCACTGTAGTTAATAACTTAAAGTTGTACTTCATCCATGAATAACTTATAATGCTTGTTTTTGCTAAAGGCCTTTTCTACGTTCTTCCATGGTTTTCATGTTATAATGGTGATTGTCCTTGCACTAACTTTGCCCCTACATCTATAGCATGCTCACTCTACCAAGAAGTTGATTATTGTATTGCAACTTGTCTCGACTTTTTCTGTATATTTTTGTTGTGATTACTTTGAATTATATTTGTCAAGGAAGAGTACAGTGGAATGGAGAAGAATTTTCTTAATCAATTAAGAGGATTATTCATAATCTTTGTTATGGTTAAGCATGTTTTTCTTGTCGGTCATGAGTGCCATCTGTTGATTTAGCCAGATCTTCTCTCATGAAAATTGTTTATTTGCTTCAGAAATCTGGATTATGAGTTTACCATAATACTGCAATATGCTTCAATTACATAAGCGAAAGTCTTTCTAGGGTGGCTTGTAATCTTTGGCTGCCTGTGGGTCGTTGTTCTAATAATGATTCTTTGTAACTGATGTAAAAAATTCATCTTCAAGGGAACATATTACAGGACCTTAGCCCGCGAGGCTGATGAGAAAGCTAGTCAAGAGATTTTTCATGCAAGGTTCTTTCATAACTTTCTCTTACAAATTTTTTTCTTAAAGGTTCAACTATAGTCTAACATATTTTAATGTCTTTTGATATAGGAATAAGGGCATAAAAAATGTGATCACTATTGATTTACACGGACAGCATGTAAATGAAGCTATCCGGCTGTTGAAGCTTCACCTGGTACTGCTTGCGTTCATTCCTTGTAAGCATTGAATGCTACATTCTGTGGACCTCTCTCTGCTTTTTTATATCTGTGTATATATTATAATATTCTTGGTTTAATAAATCCAATTCTTTAAAAAATTGGAACTAGCTGCATATTTTCTTAGGGTAATCACTGGCTCTGGTGCAGATGGTGTTGGAAAGGGAAAACTGAAATCAACGGTATGAGCCAAAATTTAGAATATCTCTTTCTTTGTTAGGTCCTTCGTTTTGATCTCTAGTCTTGTTTGGTTTTTTTTTTTTAATGGAAGTTTGTTCGGTTTTATTATTTCACTTTTAGAACTTTAGAGTTGAAATGTAGTAAACTTTTTTTTGCATAATTTTTAGTTTTTTTATAATGCTAGTATCTTTTTTTGCTGTTTCCTTTTTTAAATTATTTTTAACTATTTAAATCATAAAATAGAAGTTGTCTGACTTGATTTGGTTTCTTGTAAGTGAAAAAAAAAATAAAAATTGACTTGCTTGAAAATTGAAGCAAAAACAGTTTAAACTGAAAATTAGTCGATGCTACCTTTCTTTTGTTTGTTAATGTTTAATTTACAGAGAAGCATTGTGAGGCTTTTCTCTGCTGTACTTCTAAGATCTTTGACAAGAAAAAAAAACACTTGCTGCATTGTTTTCCATTTTATTGAAATTGCAAACTTTATCACAAGGCTGAAAAAAAAAAAAGATTATATAGATTTATCATACAACAACAACAACAACCAAAGCCTTTCCACTAGGTTGAGTTAGCTACATGAATTTTTTGTTTTTATTGCTCTCTATCAAATCGTATTTAGCTCCAAATATCCACCAGACCAAACTGGATTCACATTTGGTGGAACCAGTCCGAAACTATTCTTAATCGAGGTGGTTCTAATTTTAGACTACGAATGGGTCTTGTTGAACCAATCCCTTTTTTATCATGTTCTTTTAAAAAAAATCTATAAAAATTTTGGAAAACAAAGGGTTTCGTCAACTTTCTCGTGAAGCTTTAAAAAAAGATACATGTCTTGATACTAAAAAAAATTAACTTTCATCATGTACAATAAGTATTTGTTATGCACTCCTCTTCTTTCTCAGTCGATTTGTCCTAAAGCTCTAATTTTTTACTCTGTAAAGTTTGGTTTCAATGTTCTTATTGGACTAATCCGTAAGGCAAGTTAAACATGGATAGTGTCGTAGATGAAAGGCTATTTTGGAAGTTTCTAATAGCCCTCCCTGTCAAGTAGAATGTTGACTCCGATGCAACTGTGGACATTTGTGCTGTTAACACGTCCCTTACCATGGAAGCCAATATGGGGAACTCTTTAGAGCTCTCCTTCCACCACTACAGTAAGTTGAAGTCTTCTTCTAACTGGATTTGCAAGCCCAAGTAAAGTTGAAGTTCATTTAGGTTTGATGTAGTTGACTATGTGCTTTGAGCTGTTGATTATCTCGAATTAGTTGACACTGCTCTTTTTAGCCATTTTGTTGTAGCCTTGATAGAACATTTGAACCCGCCAGTGGAACTCGTAGAACCTCTTATAGCATCCTACCACCTCATATTCATATAATACAAAGAAAATATTTCTCGAAGTAGGCCGTAACCCAACACTTTCTTAAAGTTAATAGTTCTTTGATACTTCTTCGAGAAGTTAGCATATCCTTAAAAGAAGGCATTGATTGATTCTTTCCTTTAGTCAGGATCTAAGAAAGATCCCAAATGTAAATCGATGGAATGGTTTGTCAATATTTTTTAAATTTTTTCTCCAATTTGTAAAGAAATATATCTAAATCAGTATGGCATTTAAAGTCTAAATTTTTTTTGAACATTTGAAATTCGTATAGTAAAAATGTAGATGGCTATAAGTTGCATTTTATTTTTTATTTTTTGGAATGAAAATCTATTATATTATCAAATATTTTTATGTACAATGGGGAGATCATTACATATAATTGTGCTCATTGAAATGGGCACAACATCCAAAAAGACCAAAACAATCTCATTCAAGGAATAAGCTAAAGTAGCTAAATAGTGTGTTGCCAGGATTTTAGAGCGTAAGCAGAAAAGGATCAAGCCATCTTGAGCATAAGTAATGCAATCCTTTATTTCTTCCATCGCAAGACCTTGAGGGGCAAAAAGAGTTTGCATAACAGAAGTTTTAATCACATTGATTACATCAAACCATATAATGCATTTTTCATAGTCATAAGCCAAGAGAGATTGATACCAATTTTGATAGCTAAGCATTCTACTAGATGAGGTGAGAGATGACTTTTGAAACATCTACAATAAGCCAAATGGAAAACTCTCACTTTGTCCCTAACCACTACACCATTACTTATCATTTCCTTTTCCTCTAAAATAGAAGCTTTAACATTTGCTCTCACAAAGCCGAAAGGAGGGGGACACCACCTGCTCGGGATTCAAGACTCAAGCATTAAGCCTAACTTGTCCAACATTCTACAAGAGAGAGAGAGTTACCATTGATTTGGTCCACTCTTATCAAAATAAAAGTGCTAGAGGGTATACCTTCTAAAAACCCCATTGGTTGCTGGTTAGCCAAATACTCTAAGTAATTGTATAGAAGATAGATAAAGTGTTAATGTTACCCTCTTTAGTCAAATATAAAGAGAGATCTGAAAAATGCCCGCTCTCATAGTTCTAAAGAAAGACATAAGAGAAGAAGAGAACCAAACCTCCTAAGACCTCAATTGGACTTGTAGGTTTTAAGCATTGCCGCCATAAAGGTGGTGGATGGAAAGTACTTAGCTTCAACAATTGTTCCATAAGGGATTTAGGATTGGAGATAATACGTCAACGTTGTGCTGTAGGATGGGCTTGATTGAAAGCAGTTAAATCTCAGAATCCCATTCCACCGTCTCTTTTAGATTTGCATACAAGAGCTCTACCTGTCCAATGGATTCTCCTATGATCTTCTTCCCTTCCCCAACAAAACTTGGTGATCATTGAATTGAGCTCCTCAATGAGAGATTGGGGAATTTTGTGCACACTCAAAGCATAAGTTGTGGTGGCTCGGGCGCCTTAATAAGAAATGTCCCTTTCCACTGTCAAAAAAAAAATTTCTTTCTAAGAAGCAAGTTTCTTGCCCAACATTTTTTAATGTTGGCAAAAACCTTTTTTTTATTCTTGCCTCTTAGAGAGGGGAAGCCCAAATAAACATCATGGATATAAGAATAGATCTTCTCTCTATGATCATCTTTAACATTTGGACTAAGCAAAATAGCCAATTTTTTGAAATCATCACCTGTCCCGATGCAACTCCATAAGAACAAAGAATCTCCTTAATGAAATTGCTAGAATTCTCATAAGCACTCCTAAATATAATGTTGTCATCTGCAAACTAGATGTGACATTCTTAGGCCTCTTCTAGAACAAGCAATACCCAAGAGATGCCCCTACTTTTCAACTAAATCAATTAATGGTGAGAAACCCTTTGCACAGATCAAGAAGAGATATAAGGAAAGGGGACATTCTTGTCTGGGTCCTCTAGCTGGTCTGAAGGAATCAACAGAATTCCCATTCAACAAAATAGACAAGTTATTGAAATACGGTCCATCACCTTCATGATTATTCGCTCTGGAAAACCTATCTTTCACATCATCGTTGACTCTGGGAAATCCTACTCCACTTAATCATAAGCTTTGCTCATATCCAATTTTAAAGCCATATGACCTTTTTCTCTCTACCATTCGTTTGAGAGTGTGAGTCTCAAAAGCTACAATTACATTATCATGTATGAGGCGACCCGACATGACAGCGCTCTGTTTGTAGATAATGTTCTAGAGGCAGCCCTTCATTATTTATTTGGAGTTGTTCGTATTAACACACATTTTAGTAATATGTAATTAAATTATAAGATAGCATAGAAGTGCTCTGTTCTTTACAAGCTCTAAGAAAATTCCAATCTTAGTTATTTGGAGTTGTTCATTATTTATACATGCATTATAGTAAAGCTAGGCAATCTAAGCACATGATCCTCGGTTAGATTCAGCCTTAACAGCTTCAAAGGCCTTTGTATCTGCTCTGGTTTAGTGGAAGTCCCCTTTCTTCAAGAAGTTTGTAATAATAGCTATGATTGTGCTGAAGCTGTGATTACGACATTTATAAATTGTTGGAAGTCCGTGAAAGCTCTGGACTAATAAATATTCATGGATGTTGGTCACTCTAGTGTAGCCCTGATCTTTTCGGGATCAACCGATGTTCCCTTACTAGAAACCACAAACTCCAAAATTATAATCGAAGAACTTAAGAATTAACACTTTTTGTAGTTTAGGTATAAATTATCAATCTTGAGTGCCTCAAACATAGTGAGAAAAATGATGAACTAGTGATTTGATTGGTCGCATGTTGATGCTCCTCATCAGAAATAACTCATCAGTTATTTCATCGGGTCGTCCAATAACTTATTCAGCACTGAGGCTAAATCCTTTAGAAACATCGGCGGGTCTTCACTTGGCTCTATGGATTCATGCCTACCTCAAATGCATATACAATTTTATTACTTTGGTTCTCCCATTCAAATTATTGAAGTCTTAGGAGGTGCATTTTCTTCTTTTCAATAGATGCAGAGGACTACTTCACTTTCCTGACAGAATGATCCATTAGTCTTTTTGGATTCAAAATAATCTTCATTTTTTTCATTTAAAGGCATTTGTGCTGGACCTATGTTGTACTACTTGCAAGTTATATAGCCATTGTTGTTGTTATAAGATATGCAGCATTCATCTATTGGACCTCACACCAAATATTGTCAAAATATTCACCTAGACTGATTAGGACTCTACATTGCTGTGACCAAAATTGGTCTTACCTAGGCCGCATAACATGGTTGTGGATATGCATTAGGATAGTTTCTTACGTGTCAATGTGGAGCTAGCAATAACATTCATGCGGCTCCCAATATCCAAAATGAAAGTGCATGTCTTATCTCCATACTTAAAGTGTAAAAGATAGTGTTCTTTAAATCAACATTAGGTTGTTGGGTGGCTAACACAACTTCAAAGCTGCGTGTGAAGTCTCCATGGTCTCGTCAGCATTATCCTCATCTTAGTAAAGGCCCACCCCCAATTAGGTCATCCCGATCACCCTGATGTACACACTTGTCTCTCCCTCTATGGTGTCCATAATTATGTTCTTATGGGGGCATTCATTCTTGTAGTGCCTAGTTTTTCTTACAATCAAAGCACACTACTCCAGTGGATTTTGAGTGACCTTCCAAATCAGGAAGATGCTTGGCTGGGTTTTTGGGAAATACCTTCGATGCCAGGTTCAAACCTCCTAGTATTTGAGACTTTTAAATATTGTTCTATGTCTTGAGAGGACTGGAATGCCTATTCGAGAGTGTAAACTTAGTTATCATCTCTCATTGATATCAGGGGAAAGGCTTGACATAAATCTAGCTATAGTGCTACGTGTATCCTCGTGTATGTTGCATCTAACAAATTTCTTGCTAAACTGATTCATAGGGTTGGCGACACTCAGGTCCCCCAGTCTAAGACGACCCAACTCATTGACCAGCTTGTCGTGGAAAGTGGCAGGGATACTCGTACTTTAGTATCTCTTTCATCTCTTTTCAATATCCAACTGGCTACTGCCTAGTTTTAAGGTGCTGCCTCTCTGCATTGACCCAATAAGTTTTAGCATGCCCATATATGATTTCTGAACTGAACAAAACTTTATTTCATGTGTATATATTTCCAAACTAATGGACAAGCTAGAGATCTAATTCTGATTGATATCCTTCTTCTTGCCAGTCAAGACATCAAGGCTAAGTGGAGTCTTCTTTCCTGATAATCTGTAGGGGAGCTAAAGTTGTGTGTTTAATAACTGAACAAAATTTTATTATATATTTTCGAACTAAACACTTTCAGGAAATTCTTTCATTGTCTTTTATTATATGCGTATCATGTCCATATATGATGCTTTATGAAATACTATAATGACTGCCTGCCTATCAGTTATTTTTTATAGCGGGCAAAGTGGACACGATTTCCTTCAAACATAAGATGCAAATCAAAGTACCAATTCATGTCAGTTGCCTAGTCCATGAACACCTTGTAATCCATGAACACCTTATGATCGATGCGGCCATTGAATGTGGGTAGATCTATCTTCACCTTATGGGTGAGATCATCATCAAGAAAATGCTCCATACATCTTAACTAATCAATCCCTTGATCGAACACTCTAGGTGTAGAGTTTGGATTATAATTTTGACTAAGTGGTAGTTGAGGTGCAGGTATCTGTTGTGGCCAATCATGTGTCTCATAGACCGGTAATCCACCTGTAATGAGGGTAGCAATGATCCTCTCCTTCATATTAGTACACATCCTTCCCAAAGTCACTATTTGTTGTACCTATTTGAGGTTCTATTGGGGTTCAAACTAGATCATCGTGTGATTGATCACCATGTTCGTCAGTATCGTGGTTTTGTATAAAGTTCAACTTTGAGTTATCATGGTTGCAAGAAAGAACTAGGGATCTAGGAACTTGAGTGAGCTTTGATACCACTCTACTGAGTGTGGTTTAGATGGTCATCCAAGAAATAGAATGTAAATTTATTTTCACAAGGAATAATGATCCCTAAAGCTCTAAATGACTTGAAGACAAATGATTCAGACATGGAGGACCGAAATTCTATGCTATTATGATTTCTTATTTCAGATTTCTATTCTGCAGTTTCTACTATCCGAAATGTATGAAATGAACATAGAAACACGTACAAGCACTCAAAAGTAAACTTCCACATCATGCATGAGAGATCAAGGTGAAAAATCCGTAATTTATACCAATTATAAATTATGGCCTTAGCTTACTTAACAGTGCAAAACTCATGTGGAAACTAAGTTACACCCCAAAAGTTCAGCAGAATACATTTCATTCAGTGCAATTGGAAACATATATAAGTTTAGATTAAGCAAGTTCTTCAACTAAAGGTCAAAGTTTATATGAGGGAGGGGCATCAAAGTGGTTATTATGGTGGATTAGATCTTAGTGATCCTTAGTGTGAGGTATCCCAATTGTTCTAGAGCATTGGCCATTTGCCTCTGCCCAAAATTTGACTTGAAAACTACCTAGTTCAGCATCCTTCAATTGTTCTCACGTGAAAACGAAGTCACTAAATCATCTAATCATCAGCTTATCTCCTTGCCTTCTATCCTCCATTTTATGGGTCTTCCCGTGTCATAGAGTTAGAAAAGATGGTCCGATTAGGTCAACTGTAGGCAAGTTGTTTTTAGTTTGGGTGGTACGATTATTAATGGATTGTTTGATGTATGGTCCAAACAAAATTTTCTTTTCTTTTCAGTGTTTGCATATATTTTATGTCCAAATCGAATAGCTTCACATAGGAAATATATTCTCACTATACATCACAGTTTACATAAACAACATGCACAATAAAAACGATGAAAGCATCAAGAAAAGAGAACACAATACAAACTAGTCTATTACAACTAATAAATACTATTGTCGTGAAAGCTAGGTAGCTACCCTTAGGGTAAGAAGATGATAAAGGGATGATGTGGATCAGGGGGACGATATCAATCATACTACAGTTTAGTTAAATAGTGAAGCAAGCAATGCATTTACTAAATAATTAGGCTGAGTGTCAACTTGAGTTTCACACTTGGTACCTTGATGATGGCCTGATTAGAGGTGCCAGTATTGATGTTACTAAGATGACACATATGATCTAGAAGGAAGGTTGTTGGGATCATTGGTGCTATCAATTCTTCTAAAAGCGTAAGAGAGCTGGTAGCACCAAGGATCTTAATAATTGGTGTCAGAGTAGACCTCAAGTTTAAATCTCGATAGTAAGCTGAGAGGGGATTATTGGGAAAAGCAACGACTGGATGGCCTGAGTGTGGTTGTCATTGGCTTATTGTCATCGCCTTACCTCACATAACTCTAGTTTAGTGCACCATTATCGAAAGAAAATGTTGGGTTCGACTCGTTGGCGCTGGGTGCACAATATAATACATGAATTGGTTGCACCCTTCCTATCAGCTTAAGTTTTTATGAAAATTGGTAGTACCAAGAATCTTAACAGGTCTTGGGTTTGACCCCGACATTGCATTAAATGGGGAGGTTGTTGGAAAAAACAGTGATTAGATGGCTTGGGTGTAGCTATCACTGGCCTAGTACTGTCGCCCTACTTGACATAACTCTGGATGGGTGTGCCACTATTGAAAGAAATGTTGGGTTCGTCCCGTGGACACTGGGTGCTTAATATAATAAGTAAAACGGTTGCGTCTTTCTTATCAACTTAAGATTTACGACAGTTGGTTGCTCCAAAGACTCTAACAATCGTCTCCCATTGGGCTTGCACTTAAATGTTTCAAAATTTAAGTTGTATTGGTTGGTTGACTCTCGCCTTTTACATCTCAGTCTTTTCCCCCAGGGTATCACCTAGCGGTATAGAATTAAACTTTTTGATGTTGGTATCAATCATGATATTTCTTGTTGCTACTTTGGCTCGCCTTCATGTTGCCAAAGTGACGACTTATACAAATTAACTTTCTCTTTTAGCAAGTCCGCAGATTGAGCTTTTGTTACTTTTGGTATATCTAGGCATCCCTAAACCACAAGTATACTCTTTGCATCGTCAGGCCAATGGTTGTAGCTACTCTAGCTATAGTTTTTTATCAGACTTTTTGTCGTCGTTTTGAGTGTATTGTTGTCATTAATTATTCCGATTTTGGGCCTTTATCTTGCATATTTGTTTAGGCGGCGTGATATTCTGTTAGCAATGGATATGATCTCATATGCTTGTTATGTCCGTTGTTATTAGAATGTGTCTTCAACCTCACATCCTTTGCTGAGTGGGCTCTCCGTCACTCATTCATCGAGTCTAGAGCATGATGAGCTTTCATGGTGGTGCTTTAGCTATATCATTAGAAATAGTCACCACATTAAACCCCAAATTGTTTTTGGCTACTCACTTTTATGAGCAAGTTGCATCCTGATTGCATGTAAACCTGACGCTTTTCTTGCATTTCGTATTGGTATTTCAGTATCTTAACTACTGACTATGCACAAGATTTGTTATTGTCACTCCAATGTAAAGTTTTGATTAGTTATTTTCGCTGGCTGAGTATCAAGATATACTTTGTTATCGCTTGCTGATACTCATATTTATTAGAGATCAGTATAGTCCTTTATATCTTATTCATCATGTTTGGGGCAATCATGTTGTGCACTATGCATTTCGTCGAGGCTACTCCTTTCAACATGATATGGTATGTAATACTTTAGTTGATGTTCTTGTCTGTTGCAGAGTGCTTTGCACTCATGAGGTTGCATTGGCTTTTTTGGTGTTCGAGGCACTATGTTCATATTACTGGTATTTTGGTTTGTGATTGTTCTAAGGGTGCTAATCTATGTTTAGACATCATGGATGTCTCATCATTGATATTTCTGCTGCTATTATTTCGGATGATTTCTCACTTGGAGAGGTTCCCCGTTATGTTGCTGCTTACAAGGTTAATAAACGCTTGACTGCTTATCAAGCTTGTGGGATTGACTTCTAATCGTTTGCTTTTGATACTTTTGGTATCTGATTGATTATGTTATTTCATTCCTAAAGTAGGTGCAACGCATATGGAATGAAAGTCGGTCTACATCGTGTTGGCATAATTATTCAAAATGGCATTGCATTTCAATTATTAAACTGTATGCAAGATAATGATGTTTTTAGATTACTTTTGTAATCTACTTGTAAATAACATTTGGGTCTCTCATTTTTGGTCCTATGTGTGTATAAGTCCCTCTAGTTTTGAAATTAAGTAGATCGGTCTATCGATTTGAGTAAAAACTTAGATGTGTCTTTTTTTTATAACAAGTTATTTTTATAGTAAAAAGTTGACTGTTTTTACTGCTTTTATTAGAGTGACTGTTGTTCGACAGCACTTCTCACCCAACCTTACTGTAAAGGAAACTTTTTTCATAGTTTTTTTTTTGTTATAAAAGTAATGACTATTACAAAAAAAAAAGACTCATCTTCACTTTTACTGAAATTGATGGGTCAATCTGTTTAATTTTAAAATTAGAAGAACTTGTATGTATATAAGGGCAAATGAAAGTGATTCAAATGCTATTTACCCTAAACTAAATAATGACTAAATATATTAAAATGTGTTAAAAATAAGAATTATGTCAAATTATTTGTGAATTAAATAATCATAAAATTATGAAAGCTTACGGCCCGCCTGTTGGCGAAAAGTATTTTTACATGAAAGAAAGGTAAGTTAATCGAAAACATTTTCCAAATTGCTTGTTCATTTGACCGAGCTCAATTTTATTTTCATTATCCCTGAGCCTTTTATCTTTCATCTTTATTTCAATTTTTTTTTTGAATTCTTTATTTCAATTTTTTTGATTCAACAGGATATTAGTTGTTCTTAACAAAATGTAACTACTTTCTGTCAATAATACTTTTCGGATACTGCAGGCTCTCCTTCTCCTTCAGAAGGAAGGCATCAAGTACAGTGAAGAAAATACTGGAACTTTGCTTCTCTGGCTTGATGGGCAACGGTCTTTCAGCTTTATGGAGTCCGACGATAGCAAATTCGACGCAACGTAGCTGAATCACTTTTGCCTACATTAGGATCGCTCAAACTAAGACTTTCAGCCTTCTTTTTTTTTAGGGATAATTACCTACGTGCCACACTATTTAGTTTTATTTATGCCTTACCCATCCATTCTTAGTTAATTACGCTATGCACACTCAAAATATTATAAAATCTTACATGCACACATTTCAATAACCTAACTATAATTAGATTACAAAAAATCTGAGTCGTTTATCATATTATTTTAAGGATATTTAAATATATTTTGAATAAAAATCTTAAAATCTTAATGTTTAGGTGGCGGCAAAAGAATGAGACATCTGCGACATGAATTGATTTTAGGATAAATCAGCACTTTAGTGTGATATTGAGAAAGAGAAAAATATGTACTATTAAAAGTAAAAAATATAATTTTAATGGTTTACTAACAGAATTTTTTTTTTCAAATAAATTTGATTAAGTTTTAACTCAAGTGTGTGTATATAAGATTTTATAATATTTTGAGTGTGCATAGCGTAATTAATTAAGAATAGACGGGTAAGACATAAATAAAACTAAATGGTGTGGCATGTAGGTAATTATCCTTTTTTATGGTACAATTACACAATGAAATTTCAGAAAAACATCAAACAATATTTTTTTTATAATATCAAAAACTCAAATTAAAATTTTTTAAAAATTAAAAAAAATTTACGATATTATTTTGACTTCACACTTTTGAATGCATGTTATCCTTAAAACAAATAAAATTTATAAATTTTAAATAATATTTTGATGCTAATAAAACAGTAATTAATTTTATTAAGTTAAATTAAGTCATTAAAATTGGTCATTTATTTAAATTTAAAGATTAAAAAATTTATTGAAATTAATAAAAATATTCTTCTTAAGTTCTATATTTTTATATTAGAATATTTATTTAAAATTTATTTCTAAATTTATAAATTACATAAATAATACTAAAAATTTACAAATTTTAAATAGTATTTTTGTATAAGTAAGATAATAATTAATTTTATAGAGTTAAATTAAATCATAAAACTTACAAATGTGGCATCTTGTCTTTAAATTCAAAGTTTAAAAAAGGAACATTAATTAAAATTAATAGAATATTATTCGTAAAGTTTTTATGTTCAGTTATATTTAATGTTTATTAATTTGTAAAATATTAAATATATAATAAATAAATTTTGAATATTTTAAAAGTAATTAAATAGTTTGTTGTGACATATACGTAATCTCCCCCGCCCTCTCTTCGCAATTCTTCGATCGCTCTACCTCTGCAAGCCGCCAACCCTAAAATTGTTTCACCACGCTCCGCTCTGGAAATTCCTCCGTCCTCCACCACTTGAGCACTTCTACGATAGCCACCATGCCGGCAGCGGTGGCAGAGGCCGATGACGGCCTCAAGAAGCTCGAGTATCTCTCCCTCGTCTCCAAGGTCTGCACCGAGCTAGAAAGCCATGTGGGCTGCGGAGATAAAGTCCTCGCGGAGTTCATCACCGAAATCGGCCGTAATGCGGAGAGCGTTGAGGATTTCGACGCCAAGCTCAAGGAGAATGGCGCCGAGATGCCGGACTACTTCGTGCGCACGCTCCTCACCATCATCCACGCCATCCTTCCCCCTAAATCCAAATCCAAGACCTCGTCTGTTTCGGCTTCTAAGAAGAAATCCTCCGCCTTCCCTGGTCTTTCCCGGCCTGACGACCGTGAGCGCGTCAAGAAACTTGAGCGCGAGATTGATGAAGAAGCCCATGTTAAGGTGGAGGATGAGCGCGGCGACCACGACCTTCACGATAGCCGCGATCGCCAGCGCGATAGAGATCGGGACAGAGACCGGAGAGGTCATCGCGACCGTGATCGAGATCACAGGTATTATCGTGCCCGAGACAAAGATAGAGATAGACATAGAGACGATGATAGAGCAAGAGATAGATATAGAGATGATGATAGGGATGCAGCAAGAAATAGAGGTGGAGATAGGGATCACAGAAGAGAGACTTATAGAAATGATCGGGAATACAGTGATGACGAAGGAAATGATGATGATGGTAGAGATGGGAAATACCGTAATCCTAGTGTCAGGGTCTCCGATGAACCTGAACTCTATCAGGTTTACAGGGGGAAGGTATTGCGTGTAAAGGAAAATGGTTGCTTTGTTCAGCTTTCTGAGTTTAGCGGGAAGGAAGGCTTGGTTCATGTATCACAGATTGCAAATAGGAGGGTTGCCAATGCGAAGGAAGTGGTGAAGCAGGGTCAGGATGTGTACGTTAAAGTCATCTCCATTTATGGGCAGAAGCTAAGCTTTTCCATGAGGGATGTGGATCAGAACACCGGGAAGGATCTTCTACCGATCAGGAAAAACTTGGAGGATGAAGCTTTAAGAGCTAATCCCTCAAGTGGTAATAATGGCCCTGTTGCAAGGAAGGGTCTTTCAGGAATCACCATTGTTGAGGAGGATAATAGTTCATCTGCCCGCAGACCTTTGAAGAGAATGAGCTCACCGGAGAAGTGGGAAGCAAAGCAGCTGATTGCTGCAGGTGTGTTGGATGTTCGCGAATATCCTATGTTTGATGAGGAAGGGGATGGACTTCTTTATCAAGAAGAGGGTGCTGAAGAAGAACTTGAAATTGAGCTCAATGAGGATGAACCTGCTTTTCTGCAAGGACAGAGTCGGTTTTCTATCGACATGTCTCCTGTAAAGATCTTCAAGAATCCAGAGGGTTCTTTGAGCAGGGCAGCAGCTCTCCAATCAGCTCTTATTAAGGAGAGGAGAGAAGTTCGTGAGCAGCAGCAGAGGACTATGCTAGATTCTATCCCAAAGGATCTTAATAGGCCATGGGAAGATCCAATGCCAGAAACTGGGGAGAGGCATCTTGCACAGGAGTTGAGAGGTGTTGGGTTGTCTGCTTATGACATGCCTGAGTGGAAGAAAGATGCATATGGAAAGGCTTTGACGTTTGGACAGAGATCTAAGCTTTCAATACAAGATCAGCGGCAGAGCCTTCCAATATATAAATTGAAGAAAGAGCTAATTCAGGCTGTTCATGATAATCAGGTCTTAGTTGTCATTGGTGAGACTGGTTCTGGGAAGACGACACAGGTGACTCAGTATTTAGCTGAGGCTGGTTATACTACCAGAGGGAAAATTGGGTGCACACAGCCTCGTCGCGTGGCAGCAATGTCTGTTGCAAAAAGGGTGGCTGAGGAGTTTGGCTGTCGATTAGGGGAGGAAGTTGGTTATGCTATTCGATTTGAGGATTGTACTGGACCAGAGACTGTGATAAAATATATGACTGATGGAATGCTTCTAAGGGAGATTTTGATTGATGAAAACCTGTCCCAGTATTCTGTTATCATGCTTGATGAAGCCCATGAAAGAACAATCCACACTGATGTGCTGTTTGGTTTGCTGAAGCAACTTGTGAGGCGGAGGCCTGATCTTCGTTTGATTGTTACATCTGCCACACTTGATGCAGAGAAGTTCTCTGGGTATTTCTTTAACTGCAATATATTCACTATTCCTGGTAGAACATTTCCAGTTGAGATACTCTACACAAAGCAGCCAGAAAGTGATTATCTTGATGCAGCTTTGATCACTGTTCTCCAAATTCATTTGACAGAACCTGAAGGAGATGTTCTTTTGTTCTTGACTGGTCAAGAGGAGATTGATCATGCTTGTCAGTCTCTTTATGAGAGAATGAAAGGATTGGGTAAAAATGTGCCAGAATTGATAATTTTGCCTGTATACAGTGCTCTTCCTAGTGAAATGCAATCAAGGATTTTTGAGCCTGCTCCTCCTGGAAAGAGGAAAGTGGTTGTTGCTACAAATATTGCAGAGGCATCTTTGACAATTGATGGTATATTTTATGTCATTGATCCTGGGTTTGCAAAGCAAAATGTTTATAATCCTAAGCAAGGGCTTGATTCACTGGTGATAACTCCTATTTCTCAAGCATCAGCAAAGCAAAGAGCTGGGCGAGCAGGCCGTACTGGGCCAGGAAAGTGTTATCGTCTGTACACAGAGAGTGCATATCGTAATGAAATGTCGCCTACCACAATTCCTGAAATCCAAAGGATCAATCTTGGTACAACAACACTTACGATGAAGGCTATGGGGATAAATGATCTTTTATCCTTTGATTTTATGGATCCCCCATCACCTCAGGCCCTTATATCTGCCATGGAACAGCTGTACAGTCTAGGAGCTTTAGATGAAGAGGGGCTTCTAACAAAATTAGGGAGGAAAATGGCTGAATTTCCATTGGATCCACCATTGTCAAAGATGCTCTTGGCTAGTGTGGACCTTGGATGTAGTGATGAGATCTTGACCATCATTGCTATGATCCAGACGGGAAATATTTTTTATAGGCCAAGGGAGAAACAAGCCCAGGCGGATCAGAAACGGGCCAAATTTTTCCAGCCAGAAGGAGACCATTTAACTTTACTTGCAGTTTATGAGGCTTGGAAAGCTAAGAATTTCTCAGGCCCTTGGTGTTTTGAGAACTTTGTGCAGTCTCGTTCCCTCAGAAGGGCACAGGACGTTAGAAAACAACTTCTTACTATCATGGACAGGTATGAATTCTATGATTCTGATTTTTGTCCTCTGGAAACTGTTGCTCCTTGTGTTTTTTGGTTTATTTGTTGCAATGTCACATGATGTTTGTTTCTGCTTAACATGCATGACAACAATAACAACCAAGCCTCTATCTATCCCATTAGGTGGAGTTGGCAACAAGAATCCTTTGTTTTCATTGTATTATATCAAATAACAATCCTTTGCAGTATTTATTTTATTTTTATATTTTTGTTCTATAGTATCATATTCGGCACCATATAACGTTATTGGTTTTACTACTATCTCATAAATTTTACTTTTAATTTTGAGTGAAATTTTTTATTATATGATATACCAGATGCATTACTTCACTTAATCCATTCTCCCTGGATCTTACTAATGGTATTATTATCTTTTCCACTTTCATTTTGTTTGATCTGATATATCTAAACTACTTACTATTTTTGATAACTTAATCATCAATTGTCATATCCTCAGTACAAGTGCTTATATTTTGACTAAATTTGCATTTTATATATTCAGTTTTAGATCTATTAAAAAAATATTTAGATTTTAAGATATTTTTTTATAACTCGGGTTTTGCCTTACCCTCATCTCTAGTCTTATCAATAATAAGAATATCTATAAAACGTATACACTATAACACTTTTTTTTAATGTGTTTAGTTAGGATTTTCATGACCAATATAAAGAGATGTGGACTTAAAATTGAGCATTAGTATATTCCAACTAAAGCTTTAATTCCATATCTCTCAACATGCATGACAAGTAACTTTATTTTGTTTTATTATATTTTTCCTCTCTTTTGTTGTTTGTGTCATGTACAAAGATGAAGAGGGAGACCAAAGAAGACGTGACAAGAAATTGTAAGGAGTGATCTTAGTTACTTAGACTTAGATAAGAATTTGGTAATTGATAGAGCGCAATGGAAACAAAGGATTCATGTAGCCGACCCCACTTAGTGAGATTAAGGCTTGGTTGTTGTTGTTTGTGTCATGTTTAATTTAAACACCAAGTCTGTATGTTATAATAATCACATGTGATGCAGGTTTTCAACATGCTTTATGTTAGCTGTTACTCTTCATGTTTTCCTATTAAGTGCCTTTCTCATTATACATCTAAACGGAAAAACAATCATTGTTTCTTTGCTTAAGTTGTTTGTGAAGTGATGTTTCAATTTTATTTAATTTTGATTTACATTTGACGTGATATTGCAAAAAAGCTCATTATGTACATGTGATTTGTAATTTGCATTTTCTGTTGCTTTGCAGTTGTGATTGTTTAATAGTTATAAAACAAAAGGATAGTTGGCTAAGCATGACAATACCTCCTTTGTCCCTTATTTTCTCAAGTCATTTTGTCTCTATGTGATTAACAACAACAACTAAGCCTTTATCCCACTAGGTGGGATTGACTGCATGAATCCTTTGTTTTCATTGTATTCTATTAATTAACAAATTCTTATTTAGCTTCAAGTATGAAAAATTATTATTTACAAATTCTTGTCTTGTCTTTTTTGGCCTTTCTTATCCTCTTTTTACATGAGTAAGGTCTAATAACTCAACTTTACTAACTAAATCTTCAATTAACCTATGATTTATATGTCCAAACTATCTAAGTTAATTCTCTCTGAGTTTATCCTCAATTAATGCTACTCTAATTTTATTTTTATATGTGATTAGGAAATTCAAAATAAAATTGCTAACTCAGCATATTCTTCTGATTCAGTGTTGGACTTATGTCTCATGAATATGGAAAGTATGACACTAAATTTTCATGGTTTAGTCATGCTTGTAGTGTTCATGTTCTCATAATCTTGACATAGATAGAAGTTTTTGGTGGGAATGCTCACATTTTCCTCATTTTCTGTAGGTATAAATTAGATGTTGTCGGTGCTGGCAAAAACTTTACAAAGATTAGGAAGGCTATTACTGCTGGTTTTTTCTTCCATGCGGCAAGAAAGGATCCCCAAGAGGGCTATAGGACCCTGGTGGAGAACCAACCTGTCTATATTCACCCTAGTAGCGCCCTCTTCCAGAGGCAACCTGACTGGGTCATCTACCATGAGCTGGTCATGACCACCAAGGAATACATGCGTGAGGTAACAGTTGTCGACCCCAAGTGGCTTGTGGAGCTTGCGCCCAGGTTTTACAAGTCTGCAGATCCAACAAAGATGAGCAAGCGCAAGAGGCAGGAGCGAATTGAGCCACTATATGACAGATACCATGAGCCCAACTCGTGGCGCTTAAGCAAGCGTCGTGCTTGATACCTATGGATATGGGTGATTTTAGCTCTTCTGCTTTTGGTTGCAACGAGTTGTGTGCAAATATGCTTTTTGCTACATCCGTGATAACGCTTGGGAAATTTTGCAGTTTATTATCTAACTTGTTTTTTGGCAGGTGTTGTGGATTGGCCGGCAGTGGTCGACTAACCGGATGCGAATTGGTTGGGAACTACTATGTGATAATGGTTAGTTTATGATGTTTATTGTTTTTCAAGGACTGATATCTCATTGTACTTGAAGCGATGAAGTTAGGTAAAGTATCGAAGTGTATAGATGTACGATAAATAGGTGCTTTATTACTGTTAATAGCTGATAATATTATTGGTTTTACTTAGTGGAATTGAAGTGATTCAGATGCAAAATTGACAATTTTTATCTCCTGTTTCTTATTTAAAGGTCCTTTTGTATTTTTTTTCTACTGGAATCCTAGGGCAATAAGTCGCACTTTTAATGACTTCATGACGACTATTTGAAACCAATCATGTTATAATGTCTTTTTTAATCCGTCACTCATGTTTGGAGATTGTTCCATTTCACTTATCCGTAAGTAACACAATTTGGAAGTTAAAAAAAAAACACAATTTGTTATTGTATCAGTTGAATTGGTACTTTCTTTGCATAATGACCTCAGGAATGCATTTACCAATTCTATTGCATTTCTCTGGAGATGTTCATTCTGTCTCTAGATCTGATCTGTTCTGAGGTTATGATGTAGAATTTGGAAGGGTGGCGAGGCAAGGACTATAAGAAAGGGAACAGTAAGGAATAGGAGAACTGTAAATAGAGAAAGATTGGAGGAAGAACAGAAAGGGAGAAATTTAAGGGAAACCTTTTATTCAATTCATTAAAAGCTACCAATGAAAATAAATACAAATAAAATAAAAGGTCTATTACTACTAATAATAAAAAATTTAACTCTACTTAATTCCCTAATTCTTCTTGAACTACTCCTTGGTAGTGCCTTCTCAACACTTGTTGCATCAATTTAGTCATCCTCATGCAGACGACAATCAAGGATAAGTGTCATAGCCAAAAATAGAGAAATAGGTCCCTTTCTAGTTGAGGAAGGTATTGACCTTCTCGACATCAACCGATCCATCAAATGAGGGTAGGCTGGTTTGTGCCTCAACCCAGGGTTGTCGTTGATCTTCCACAGGTTTGGTGTGATAGTTGTATTCGGCCCAAAAAATTTCTGATGAGTTCCTATAAAGTTGGATAGATCGACAGACTCTTTACCTACTGTGTTAACAAGTTGAATGCAATGGAACATCTCCATCATCCCCTCCCATCTCTGGACTTGGTTGTCCAGCTCATACTTGTGATGTAGGTCATTCTGAGATTCTTTAGGTAATGTCATACACTCTGAACTTGATTACTTGTGTTCTCCATCACGGGATTCACCTTCGGCTCTCAGGTTGTCTTTTGGCTCTTGGGATGCCTTCCAATTTATCGAAGTGATTCTCCGGGTTCCATGTCTGCTCTAGGGTTTAGGATTGATCTCTTGATCACCATCACACTGATCAGCTATCCTGCAACTACATAAACGTCATGACTCGAAGGCTTTTCCATGACCTTCTCCTCCTTATTTCTTAACATCCATCATAGGGACTTCCATCACACTGAAGCTCTTGTTCTTTGAAGTAGTCCTTTAATTCCTTCTTGCACGAACTACTTTCCTTCTCGAGCGCAAATGGATAGAGGCAATTGTTTGTTTGTCCTAACATTTTTTTTGAAAAATCGTTGGACGACACTGCATTGGATCTACCTCTCTTTTCAGCCAACTCCTTCACCTTCGTCTTTGCCATTAAATAGCGAACCAACTCCTTAGCCTGCTCATTTTGCTTGAATTACATCCTCTCAAGAAACAAAGCTCAAGATTGAAAGTTCTAAACAGTGTGAAATTCCAACATCACTAGTCAATTTTTATGCCAAAGCTAGCATAGCTTTTCAGGATTGGTCTAGGATTACCTCGAACCTCCTCGATGACGCACCTATGAAATCATAGGGCTATTATTAATCCTGAAATTTTCATGCACTAATAATACAAGAATGAACAAGAAAAACTAATAGCCATAGATTGAAGATTGAATTTCTATTGCTTAAACTAAGTCTTTAAGATCCATACTTGTTTGAGAATCGAACTTGTTCGACAACCCAATTTTGATTGTTGATTTGACGTGGCCACGTCTAGATAATACTAGTAACCACGTCAACTATACTCACTGACGAAAGTCTCCCCCTAAATGTTTGCCATGTGCCCACAAGCTGCTCAATCACATCTCATGGTGCAGAGCAACATCCTAACTAAAGTAGTCAAGACTCTAGGTTACGAATACTCATGTAATCCCATTTTTGGGACACATAAGTCCAAGTGCTTTTCTATAAAAAAAAAAAAAGTCCAAGTGCTTGACATTGTATTGTACTCAATGCTTTGTAGCCCTCAGATTATAGTGGACCTTCTACACTACCAGCACCTGGCACTGTTGTTTTTACCTTATTTGTAGGGTTTTCATTTGTAAATCCTTGTCTCACTCTTATTTCTATACTTTTTATTTTATTTTATTCCATGATCTCACATCCCGATAGCTGGGAGATGGTCCTCTATTGCGATAGACCAAAGTCCTTCCTATTGTCGGGCATATCCTTGTCAGAGGACCGGAAGAAAAGAGAGAAGTAAGGGAAGGGAAAAGGAGGAGGAAGAATAGGAAAAGAGATTTTTGAGGTGAAAAATTTTACTCAATTCATTAAAAACTACTAATTACAAATTTCTCTAACCATTAGAATTCCAGCTTAACCTATCATTAGCTGTCTTTTATTCTCGAGATATTAACGATGAAGATGAATATTAAACCCTTTATGAGAATATTTAAACTTTATAAACTATCAACCCCATTTATAATCAAATAATCAAATTCTTTTTTCGATAGTTGGCCGTCTTTTCTCTAGTACCAACCATTAAATGAATTTAACCAACGGATTTGATGCGGTTATGTGTATATATCTACACATTTTCTATTCAACGACAAACTTTAATGTTAGTGGATCTTTGTTGGGATTTTGGTGATATCTTCTTGAAGGGATTTATTATGAACCAATTCTTTGTCAACCTTCATAATAGGCCCAAAAAACATATGCTCGTCTACATCAGCTATGACTTGATCAATCTTTTCTACCTCTTAACCATATACCTAACC
Source organism: Apostasia ramifera (assembly GCA_019297695.1). Taxonomy (NCBI): domain Eukaryota; kingdom Viridiplantae; phylum Streptophyta; class Magnoliopsida; order Asparagales; family Orchidaceae; genus Apostasia; species Apostasia ramifera. Next base: position 998,701 of record JAEMOT010003869.1, on the reverse strand, counting down.
ATCAACTTAAGGGGAATTTAACACTATTGCATTTAAGATCTTTCTTCAAGATTCTGAAAAGACTCTCTCCATTATAATTATCTTTCTTCTCACTGTAACTTGACAATCTCTTAATCAGTCATGTGGTTGTGAGAGGTCTTGAACCCTTGATTTTCCATTTATTCAAACTGCTTTAAATGCCGAGAGCTTCTCTTCGGCCAATTTCGGAACCATCTCCATTGTGCAATCGAGCTGTGAACTGAGCAACTACAACATATTAGCAACTAACAAATCGTTAACATCGTTATGAAGATTCTGGTCATCTTCTAGATTTGGTGTTGTTTGGGTGTTGGTATTGTGCTTCTATTTTATGGGAAATATAGTTGGAGCCTAGGCATTGACGTGCACAAATACTAGGGTGTGGACTATGAAACACACTTCTCTAAAAACTACGACGTGCTCGTGCTGGACACACGAACATAGGGAACAGAGTGTTGAACATGCCATATAGCTTGTTCTGATAAAATAATATTTAAAAAAAATTAAAGAACACTTCTTGAACATGCGATGACATCTCGGGACACCTTAAGACACTTCTGAGATACTTTCAGGATACTTCTAAGATGCAGAACACTTTTAAGACATTTTCAGGGCAATTATGAGATACTTTTAGAATGCTTTTAAGATACGTTCAGAATACTTTTGTGACATCTATAGCATAGAATTGAATATATTTAATATTAATATTAAGTGTATTTATTAATATTATATTTTTTATAGCTATTAAACATAAGGTTAAAGCGTATGGACACTTCTACCTCCTTTTTATTCTTTTTATTAATATTTAAATTTTTTATTATTGTTAAAATTTTATTTAATAAAACTAAAACTTATTTCTTCTTATTATGAAAATTTTACTTAGCATAAATTATTATTCTAAGTTAATTAAGTTAAATCAAATTTCTTTTTCGTTGCCCTCGAGCCACATAAAAACAACTGATCGCTAAAAGTGTGGAACTCTAGTTCTATCTTTGTTTTCTCATCCTCAACATCGAGAACTTTTATCTCCTCTTATTATTGATTTGCGGTAATTTTCTTTGTAAGAAAAAGATGCATTTTCTCTTATTCTTTCACCAACTTTACAAAATGGACTGCAAATTTACATTCCAAATCTCTGTAATGCCGACATTTCTTCTCAAGTTCTCATCTTGATCTTATGAAACTTTTGTGCTACTCACAAGTTATTTATATTTAAAAAAATCAAGTTTGTTTTATGTTTTTCGTATTTTCTTAATTATGAATTGTTAATTTTGTTATTATTATATTTGACGTATTGTGTCGTGACTGCCTTATATTTTAGGAAATCATCATATTGCCATGTCACACCATGTCGTACCACTGTATCGTATCCGTGCTCCGTAGGGTATGTTTAGCAAGGATGCTTATGGGTTTTAGATTTAATAGCTCATGTACTCTTCCTTGCCAACAAAGGCACTATTTTAAGAGGCATTAGTAAGAATAATGGTATCACTAGTAATCTCGCTAACTCTCATTTGTGATAGATTTTTATCTTCGACTACAATTATCTTGAGAAGTCTTTTCAGCTAAAGGCAAACTTTATAGATTGCACAAGAGAGTTGGCCTCTTGGTTGAGGTAGTATATAGTGCAATGTTTTTCGTCTTTATGGTGATTTTGATATTTTGAAACTAGAGTAATGTTGAAGAAGGTGGAGTTCTTCAAGTGCAAGATGGCTATTGTATTTTTGGTTATCATAAATTGATATGTAGTCTTCTGAGTATCACTTTGTCAAAAGCAGTTGAGGAATACACCGTTTGACTGTACCTTGTTCTTTAATGAGAAGCAACAACAATTTGACATACAACTTTTGTGGAAGGTTTTCAAAGGAAATCTTGTGCATATATCATAATAGTTTTCTGTGTTTAACCTTATTTGGTTAGCGTATAATTTGAGAATATTTTAAGCTTTTTTGAGATATAAAAAATTTTATTTAAATGTTATGATGTAAAATAAAATTATTTTATTATTGATGATTGTGTTGTGTGAAATAAAATTGATTTTTTGTTAAAATGTATATGATATGAACTAAAGATAATTTTAAATATTGAGATTTGTGAAGGTTGTAATATAAAGTTCACTTTATACCTTGAATTTGTGTATGATGTGAAATAAATATGAAATATATCATAAAAAAATTTTTGGAGAAGTTTTGGGGATTTTTTGTCCCTAACAAAATGAGTCTTTAGAGCATTATTTGTCTATAGAAAAGTTCTTTGACTCGATTGGAATACTTCATTCTAGTATAAGGTCTTCGACTTTTATATACAATCATCCATGTTTTTGAGGGTGTTCTCAGTTGTTGCATGTATCTTTCGTAGATTGTATTAGTTTCTTCATCTGTATGCCCATTCAACAAACATGTTGTAGTGTTAGCTCATGCAAGTCGATGTCAGATGATATTGGACTTTTAAGATGAGTCATTTACAAGATAAAAAGAAATATTTTCTTTTTTGTTTTTGATTCTTTTTCCCAAACACCACAATTTTTCTCACTCCATTGGTTCTACTAGGCTAGGAGAAGCTCCATGGTACAGAAATAAAATTTATTTTAGAAGTTAAACCAACAATATTAATTGAAGAATTATTTAAATTAAGCACAAAACTTTTTTAGAACAATTTATATAATAAATAAGATCTTTAATTGCGCCAATTAAAATTATTTTAAATTAAAATGAAATTAGATTGTTTGATAAATAAGAATTCATCTATTAGATTAGAGCTTATCGATTTAAATTTAATTATTCAGGTCTGAAGTTTCAAAAATTAAGAGTTAGATATCTTGCAATTAAATCCAACAGTAATTATTGCTCAAATAAATCTATGGTCACACAATTAAAGTCAAATCGAATAATCTACTTCACGCAATAAAATTTCAATTGTGTCGAAAATTCAATAATGAAGTAAATCTAGAGAGATTTGTACTTGGGCTGAAGAAAACCTAGACTGATAAAACTCTGGATACTGAAATGTAATTTCCTCTGGGCTGAAAGCATGCGATCTGGTTCAAGTGTAGTAAAGACACGTAGAGGGAAATCACGCATGAATAAGGCCCATGCCAATGGTGGACAACCATGTGTTGGTGGGACTCGTAAGCAAAGGGCAGTGCGAGCAGCTTGACGCAGAGATTGCGAGTAGAAGTTGATGTTGGCTCAGATGAGAAAGGAAGAGCAGGCCGGTGTGGCCTTGAAAAGGCTGGCGACAATGACCTTGTAGTGACGCGCAGGGGTAATAGGGCGGGCTGCTGGTTTGTGTGTCACAGAGATGGGAAAGAGAGAGAAAGGGATTTTGGGGATTCTTTTTAGTTTGATAAATAGGCTATTTGAGGATTCTCACCTAAAATTAACCTTCACCTTTCCCTACTAGGATATCGATCATTTAACCCGAATTTAGGTGTATTCTCAAATATGAAATTTTATTCATCATTAACAACCAACTATTACAATGCAAGACTATTCTTATTTATGGAGATTTTATAATATGAAATATTAAATGTTAAAAATAACATGCCAAATAAATCTACACAAATAAAATCAACATAATATCAAATCAACACCAAATCTGCCTGGTTTTCAATCATCCATGAATTTGAGATCACGAAATCAAATCAAACTAATATAGTAATCAACAATCAAATAAAATCAGTTTATATTGATTCCTCAGTCAGTATTATACGAGCATGAAAAAGATCATAAGCATGCCATCCCTACTAAAGTGGTTTGGCTGTGAGACATTTCTTTCATCCTTGCACTCTGATACTTCCAAGGCGAACATAGAAACGGTCAAGATAGAGCACCATTCCTTGATAAGTCAAAACAAAATTGGAAAAAACTATGAAACTTCTCGTTGCAGACAGTCTTCATCCAACTGTGAAAAATCTTTGAGAACAAAAGCCTCAAATAACCCAAAAGGTACCTCAACTCACAGGGCCTATTTGGCATTGATTGAGCTGGGAAAGGAGAGTGAGCTTATGCTGGTCTCTCTCTCTCTTCTTGTGTAATTCTCTCTATACTTCGAGACCTTTCTCCTTTTCCCTATGGTCCTTCTTGCAAGAGTTTCCATATAAATTTTGGTGTGTTCTCTTATTTGCTTCTCTTATTATTTCTTAGTTTTTGATGATCCTCTCTTTGTTCATTGTTTGTTTCAAGTTTAAGATTGTGCTTCCTTGTGCTCGCAATGAATCATAGGTTGCTTGGAGATCTCGGACAAATACATCCCTAATGCTGTGGTCATTGGACACAGGAAATGTTTTGAGAGATTAACTCTGGTTCATGGATTATCTGATGAAATAGGCCTACGATGTCTTCCTGGCTACTTGAAATATAAGCTGGATAGCATATATGAAGCATGAACCTTAAAGAAATTGTAGCTTAATTGACTCACGGATACCTTTGTCATGCTACTGAGCCTTCTATTTTCTTCTAAAAATTTCCAACTTTTCTGAGCAGCTATTTTGTTTGATACTTTTATGTGTTTGAGAACCAATGTTTTAATAGATTGTACTCTGCTCACATATCTTTAGCCTCCTTCAGCTTGGATTCTTTTTGAATTACTGGTTCTTTTTTTTTTCTTTAATTCATGTTATTTTGTTAATGGTTTCCTTTTTCTGTAGCTTGTGAGATGCAGCAACTGTTCATTTTCTGATGTGTCTTTCACTGCAATTTGCTCCTTGATATTGTCTACCAGAAGCAACTCTGACTAACATGCCTTCTTCTCTAACTGATATCATGCAGCTCGTCTTAAAGATAGTTGATGCGCTAGCAACACTGTTAGGAGCCTTGCTATAACGTGGTCGAGAGCTCCTCTTCAAGATTCCCTTTAGTTGCATGATTTGTTGCTAACGAGAGGATCTTCAAGTAACAGCAACCTCTGCAACCACAGATGTTTACGAAGATGTCTAGACATCGAATATCGACAATGTTTGTTTCACGTGGGGGAGATCATGTCCCACAACAAATCGAACAGAAAATGAATGAAATAAAGCCAAAACAAGGTGATCCAAATATTTACGTGGAAAACTGTTGTATGAGAGAAATCATAATTGTTTGGAGGTAGAGAGAAAGCTTCACTATTAATCAAAGGAGTTTACTAGAGATCACAGGGTTGCCATTACTAGATCGTAGAGGAGGGAGAAAGAAGGGAGAAGAGATGAACCCCAAGGCTTAGTGTTAGATAGATCCGAAATGTTCAGATGACCAGAGCTGAGGCAGTACTCTATTTATTATTGTGTAATCATAGGAGGTGCCAAAAGAAGGAAGTTGTTCCTCTGACATCCGCTCAATGATTGCTCTTCTTGGAACATTGCAGAAATCGAGCACTTATGTGGCTAAGTGAAACTGATGATCATTTGTTAGTCGAAAGGATGAGGCAGTTGCAGTGAAATGCTATGCAACCATTGTATTTGAGGTGTATTCAATTGTTTGGGCAATCATCGAGTGTCACGTGTGCAATCCACCCCGCCTGAGCACAGCTTTTGGCCTGGGCCACCAGCTGTGAAGGCTTTGAGGCTCTAATCATTAATCATCTTTGACTCTGCAGTCTCTGCTCCCTTTCCGGCTCTCCAATTCCCTGTCCATCTTCTTCGCTGGGGCCACTAGCCATGAAGGCTATGAAGCTTATTCTTTTTCGCACCTCCCTCAATCTTCCACTTCCCAGCTGCTGAATTTCTTGCTGGAACTGCTGGCCGAGTGAGCTTCACCATGGCATCCCCTCCCACCACTTGGATCACTAACCCCTTCGAGACGCCTAACGGCACCACCATGAAGTGCCGTTTGGATAGGTGGGTTAACTTAACCCACCAAATAGCGATTCGATTTGTAAACTTAACCCGAGGCAGCTTATCCTCGCTCCGCCTCACTACCTTGCTTACCATAGGGGTAAGCTGCCCCATCTCAATCATTGGGGTAACGTCGCTTGCTCTGCGCCTTCTTCCTCTTCCTTCTCTGGCATTCAGTGCGTGCTCTGCGCCTGCTTCCTCTTCCTTCTCTGGCGGTTTGGTGATCCTGTCGCTTCAACTTTTTTGTTGTTATCTTAAAATTTTTGTCCAATTGTTATTTGGTTGGTTGGCTGTTTGCTACTTTGATTATTGTTGTTTTTCATATTTTATTGGTGGATGTCATGTTACTTGAGTTAATGATGTTTGGCTGCTTCCTACTTTGGTTATTTGCTGGCTTTCCTATTTATTGGTGGATGTGCTAGCCTATATTACATGCACTTCCTATTTTCAGTATATTAGTTTGGTTCTACTGTCTTTGTGTTTTTTTGGTAAGTTTAGTTATACATATTCATATAGATATTTCCTATGCTGTGTTTTCTACTATTTCTGTTTTGTGATTTTATTGTTTTTATGGTTCTACATCAATGGATACTACACTTGTTCTTATCATATTATTTTTGTGGTTTTATTGTTTTTCTTGTTTCTTATCATTGGATACTACATTTATTCGAACTACATTTTTTTGTGATTTTTTTGTTTTGTGATTTTGCTATTTTTATGGTTCCACATCATTGGATACTATACTTGTTTGAATCATATTGTTTTTGTGGTTTTATTGTTTTTCTTGTTTCACGTCATTGAATACTACACTTGTTCGAACTACATTATTTTTGTGGTTTTTTTGTTTTGTGAATTTGTTGTTTTTATAGTTCCGCATCATTGGATACTACACTTATTTGAACCATATTTTTTTGTTGATCTTTGGCATAGTTCAATTTATGATTTGTATTTTAAAGCAGTTTACTCAACAAGTAGAATGGTCGTAAGTGATTGGGAGTGACATGAAATTGTTGGATGCTAAGTCATCTAATTGGGCTTATCTTTCTCATATCAGACAACTTACATGCTTAGGTTTTCTAAAAAATTGCTGGTATACATTTACAGTCCACGTAAAAGATGATATTATGTGGTTGTTGCATATTTTAGCTGATTTTGATTTTTCATACCATTAAAGATGTGGGCAATGATGTTGCTTTATTGTTGTGGTTGAAATAATTATCGTATTTGTACACTTGATTAATTTTTAACCAATATTTTTCTTGTAATGTCAATTATTCTTGGTATCAATGTGGAGAGATAAACAAGGGAATGTTATGCTTTTTGTCGAGTCAAGATTGAGTTGATAGATCCAACAATGAGGTTAAAGAATTATGGAGTGTTAAATGTTCACTTTACTGAGCCCACAGTAAACAAATTAAAAAGAGACAATAATGAGTTTCAACGACTAGTTTCTAGAGATGGAGTTAAATGTTCACGAAAATGAGATGGAGTTTAATGATCATGATTTTAATGTTAGATATGGTATTGAGGAAGACTCTAGTTTTGTTAAGAATTATGTTTTCGTTGAAGATAATGATGTAACATATGAACCTTCATCTGGAAGTGGAGGTAAGTGTGCGGTTGAAATGAGGGAATGTTGATCAACGGCACAAAAGTTGCAATGAAGATGCTTGGCGGCATTGGGCAGGGGAAGGAGGAGTTCATGGCTGAGGTTAAGACGATTGGCAGCATCCATCGCATCTATCTTGTTCAACTGATAATTGCTCACTTGGATGTCAAGCCACAGAACATCCTCTTGGATGAGAACTCAAACTGTAAGCTTTCGGACTTCAGCTTGTTCGAGCTGATCAACAGAGATCAAGCTCAAGTGGTCACTAAAATCAGAGGAACTCCCTGACATCAAGAATCACTGAAAAGGCCGAGGTATATTATGTTGGCGTGGCAGGAAGAACTTGGATTCTTCACAACAAAAAGCAGCTCGCCATTTGCTTGCGCTGGTGCAGGGGTGCTTTAAGGAGAAACAGAGTATCGGATTTGTTCGTTGAAAAATGCGTGTGGGAGAAACTCCGGAGACGATGAGGCTTGCGATATGGTGTCTCCAAAGTGATTGTAGCAGAAGACCTTTCATGTCCGAGGAAGTGAAAGTTAAGTAGGGCTCCATGGATTTGGATCTCAACATAGATTATGAGTTTCTCAATGGTGATCGATTATTGTCAAAGCAAGAATATACTTCACACGGGGCTCAATGTCCGTATCACGATTATCTCGTTCCTGATTTATTAAGCAAACTATCTCATACTGAGAGAAGAGGTTGGAAGATAGAAAAATATATAAATAAATAAGCAACATCAAATTAATATCAAGAGTTTATAAACTTGAAAAACTTTTTGTTTGGGTGTGAAATCATTTTTTGTTAGATTCCGAAGGTTGACATAGATTATGTCAGCTTTGTTTTAGCAGAAAATAAAAACAGGATTTTTTTAATTAATGAAACTACATATATGCCTACTTCTTAGTCTTGATTCTTTTTTTTTCTATCTCCAATGAGGTGCGAAAAAAAGAGGGAACTTGGTAGAGTTAAAAAATTAAAGAATGATATATTTACTAAATTTAGGAATTTAAATAAAAAATTTTAAAAGATTTATGTCATAATTGATTCGATGAGTTTTATGCTGGCTGTTGACTGCCCAATGATGATATATGGTGCTGAATGAAAGGATAGAATGAGAAACGAGTATATCTGCGAGAAAGTTGGAGTTGCACCAATTGAAGAATAAACTCAGCGAATATTGACTTAAATGATTTGGACATATAAATCGTCGGCCGATCGAAGCTTTAATTAAAAAATTTGAGTTATTAAATTTTGCCCATGTACGAAGAGGAAAAGGTAGTCCAAAGAAGATATGACAAGAAACTATAAAGAGTGGTCTTATTCAGTACATTTACTGTATATTGTATTTAAATATTATATTTTAAATACAATATCTTTTTTTAAATAATTTAATCAATAAAATTTATATTCCTTTTGTTGAGTACGATTGTCTTCCTATGCTCATCTTATTCTTGAAATCTATGAATAGATCTATGTACAACATGGTTACTCTAATTTTATGAATGATTCTTGCATGATTTTTTTTGCTATAGGCAACATCAAGATTGCTTCTAGATGCCTTCAAATCAAAAAAAAAAAAAAAAAAGATTGCTTCTAGATGCATATTTAGTTTCTATAAAATTGATTATTTGCAAGGTTCTACATAATTTGGTCTATGCAAATAATTTGATTTGTAATTGGAAAAGATAAAAGAGTATGATATTTGGTAAAATCCAAAACCTGAGATTTTAAAAAGGAAATTGAGAGATAGTAAAAAGTTTGTAGATCAAGATGTGTTTCATATTATTATAAGAGTTTAAATTATTTAAAAAAATAGCTGGAGGGATATTTTATCTTCCTTCATTATCATAATATCTATACTATTTTTAATGTAGTTAGCAGCTTAATTGGTAGTGTGACTTTTGAAAAAAAAGAATCTGCTTTCACTGATAAAAAAGATATGCTTTTTTACCTGTGATTAGAAGAAAAGCAGTCAAATGAAAAATTTGTGAAACATGAGATATCATAACTTTTTAGAAAAGTTTTTTGAGCAATATAATTGAATGGTATCACACCTAAAGCAACGTATAACATTATGGTGCTATTGCTGCCAGTTATTGGTCAGTATTAAGAGTGTAGAACGAAAAACATTAAACTTTCGACTCGAGTGGATTATTAAATGATTTGAGCAGTTAGTATGACCGGGCTAGTATATGTTGGGAGCCGATTATGAAGAGGTTGAAGTGTCGTTGGTGATGGTTGAAGAGATACCGAGATATGACACCGACTATTTGACATCGTGATTCCAAAACCTTGGGGACATAACTGATTTGGGAAGCTTGCTAGATCCGGTGGATTAGAGGCATTTGATGCCGGTGCCGCTCAAGAAGCAGTGGACGGCCAGATCGGGCCTACATGAGGACGAGACCTGTCAACGGCCAGGATTAGATGCATGAGCCGGTCACCGAATCGAGGTTTACCGGCAGTTACCAGTAAACTGCCGTTGAGATTCAAATGAGCCGAGCGGACGCACGCCATCATTATTGGAATAGACGCCGTGGATCTAACGCTTGGCAGAGCGCCGCCCCTGAGCCGTCAGATCTCAAACGATCGGGCGTAGGGTTTAAAAATGGAGAGAGAGAGAGAGAGAGTCGGAAAATAATCGAAGTCCGACACGTTCCTCGCTGATCTCTTCCCCTTCCACTCCCACTAGCGTTTGAAAATCTTCCCTCGGGTGATCCTCATCTGTGTTCGCCGATTTCTCATATGAAAGGTGAGTTCTTTCAGCTCCTGGGATCGAGTTTTCTTGGGGGAATGAGGATTAGGTTTTTTTTGACATTTCAGGGTGGCTGGATGTCTGTTTTGCTAGGGAAAGAGAACTCGCCCCTCAATTCGCCTGTTCTTTATACTTGGCTGAAGTTTTTTTTCTTCCTTTTCTCGATCCCAGCCATTTTCTTTTGGGATTCTGGGATCAATTGTCGTTTTTCAGAACCATAAAGCGTGGATCAGGTCAGTAATTTTTCTTGGAAGGGGAAATAATTCATGGCGAGCGACAAGGGAATGAGAATGAGGTCCAGGAATGGCCTAGCTAGTGCACCGGTCGTCAGCCAAGTTGGTATAACAGGGAGTTCTGCTGCAGATCTTGCAGATGGGTTTGCCGAAACTTCTTCTTCTGCTTCCCTCCAAGATGGGAGCGGTGGGGAGTTTCTTGCTCCACCGAAGCATCTGCACGGGTATTAATTTATCTTATATTGGTGATAGTGTGTCGTGCTGGAAGTTATGTTCAAAACTCAGAAAAGCTCGTTTGATAATCACTCTGTTATGTTTTTTAGTTTGAAATTAACTCGATTTTGTTGCAACAACTCAAACTCAAATTCGATGGGAATGAGAACATTTAACATAAAATCAAATTCTTGTATGCATAGACATGTATATTCAAACTTCTATAATGTGTGCTGTAAAAGCGTATGTGACAGATAATAGGGCATATATACACCTGTAATAGCATTTAATTAGAAATATTATCTTATATGTTACTTTATTCATATTTATCTCAAGATATGATTCTGCTAATCAGCTTGGTTCACTCGAAATCTGGCTCGTTATTGAATAGAGGTTTATTCTACAAAATTTGCAAACTTCAATTTTTAGTTGTTGGTAACTCCACTAAGCTCAACTCAGTGACAGCACTGATAGTTAATTACTGGTCCAGTCATTTCCACCTGAGATTATCAGTATGAGAATCTTTCCAGTGTAAAATTGCTTTTCAGACATTGGCTTTTTGCTGATAAAAGATGTGATAACCTTATAGGAGAGCAACTGGCCCACAAAGGAAATCAACTAAAGGGCATTGGACTCCAGAAGAGGTGATAAATGAACTTGTTCACTTGTTATTTAATATTGCAATAAAATTTTCTTTTTTATCTCATGGTTCGCTACAATGGTTATGTCAAAATTGATTATAGTAAGGAGAACATTTGAGTAACATTTATCAAAGATGTTGCTGTAGGGAATAGATTTAGATGGCCTGAGCCTATACAATACAGAGAAGGGTACCACTACAATAATAACATTTTAGTCAAAGGAAGAGGAACAAAGGGCTGGCCAACAATAACTTGGTTATATGCTGTAAAAGATTTTGATGTGGTTAAAGTTAGCACATAAAGTTGCTTTGGACATGATTAGTTAGCAAAATCAAATTCATGAAGTTCTCTAAATTGTTGGTATAAGCTTTATGGCCATGATAACAATAGTTTCACTACATTGGATATGATTGTATGATGGAATTATGAGTCAGTGAAGTTATTCCTATTAGATTTTTCAATTTTTTAATTTCATGATGTCTGGGGTCTTTAAAACTATACCTTTGATCAAAGGCAGGGGTTTCCATGTAGCTTATGTAGTCCTACTGATATTAAGCTTGATTTAGGTCATTATCTACTAGTTTCTATAACATTTCTTTAGGGCCTGTAAAACTTGTGACTCAAAGACATATTCCTAGCACTTGGCTTACAATGTACCATTACAAAACAAAATTATTTATCGCTAATTTTCATTGATATCACATTGAGTGGGAACTTCAAGTACCTCCAATTTAGTATCGACAATGATCTTTGAAGCACAAGTATGATACAATGGTACAAATATGATACGATTAAATATGAGATATGAAAAATTTTAAAAAGGTATAATATGGTAATTATATATATATAAAATGTGTTGTATTATTTTATTTAAAGTATAGCTTATATTATAAACCAAAATAAATTGTACACCTTGTTAATATAAATTTCAAAAACATCGTTTGAATTTTCTTAAATTTAATTACACTTTTATGTTTTAAAATATTTTTAATACTACTAAAAGCAATATTGTGAAAACTCTAACTGAAAAAAGAAAACATTCAATAGCTACGGGTATATTTTATGCATCCTACTTGGATCTCACTAATAATATTATCATCTATTTCACTATCATTTTGTATGTGTTGGCACTAAATTTTAAGAAGATGATAAAAGTAAGATAAAATTGTACTCTTCATCCAAACTCAGAAGAAAGAAAGCAAATATTCCCCATCAAAGCAAATCAAGACAAAAAAGCATTTTTGTGAAAATTATTCTCTTCTCATAGCGCTCTGAAAGGATCTTTTTAGATCGCACATTGCTATCAACTGTAATAAAATTTGATGTGGTGCTCTTTGATTTAATGCCTATCCAACTTGACGGAGGAGGCCAATGAGGGAATAGATCCTATTGCAAATTTTGTGAAAATAGCTCTCCCAAGATGCTTCGGCTGCACAACTTACCCTAAATTCCATCGTCATTGCCCCTTTATAAATACCTCCAATAGAGGAGAAAATGGGATTCCATGGTTCGGTTCGTTTGGCTGCTTGGCTGACTACTTAATTCGATAGATCAGTTCATGGGAAGAAGAAGACGAAAACTTGTGAGAATCTCATCAAGCTAAATTCGTCACCTACCAACCTCTCTTTTGTGTCTCTCATTCCTTGGGGGATTCCTGGTCATACACCTAACTAATGTCGGAGTGTAACAAAGACTAGTATTCCCTAAGGATAATTGGGAAGAAAACTGCATTCATGGGCCTCATTACAAGCTTATAAGTTAGAATGATCAATCCCAAATACTAGCAATCTGCTAAATCACCAATACTCCCCTCTAGGATGGCTAGAACTCTGGCGGTAATTGAACACAAGTTAGTTCCCATGGCGTTATGTTGTCGAAATTGATGTTGAATTCAAAACTCTACAAAATCTCCAATTGCTCAAGTCTATAGAAAGAAAATCAAATTAAAAATACTACTACAACCTCTCTGAAATTAAGAGAAAAAAACCCAAAGTGCAAACTATAAATAAAAAAGATGAATCCAAAGTGCCCTCGGAATGAAGTTTTTTGACAGAATTGCAAAAATCAGAACCTCTTTGAAAAGGGTCCTACAAAAAGAAACTTTTCCCAGCATAATTGCAAATAACTTAACTCAAATCAGGAGGAAAAATATGTTTAAAAATCACAATGAGATTTTCTAATAGAGAAGGGAACAGAATTCAAACCTCTTTGTAGAAGGTCTGTGAAGATAGAATTTTCGTAGAAATTCTGTCTTCAAAAATAAACTTTTGCAATCCTTCTTCAAAAGAAAAAGTCTGTGCAGATCTACTACAAAAAAATTTTTTTTCAAGGTTTTTGTGAAAATCAACTTTTCGCAAGCACTCATTCAAAGGAAACTCTTATTTGAGTGATCTGTAAAAACTTTCTTAGTAGGCATTGGTTCCAAATTTAACTCTAGTAAAAGACCCCCTTTACAAGAAGATCCTTTAATCATCGTGTTAAAGTGAGCACTTATAAAGTTAAGACTCCCAAAATCCGAGGATAAACCCCAGGGTTAGACTAAATCTTCCTTTCATCATCCTCAACACAATCGTCCCAATTACAAAATCTACTCAAACTGTACCATATTCGGGCCATACATCCTTCAGAGGAGTCATGTCAATCAAGAATCCTGTTTCACCGTTGGATCATCCTTAAAATTTGTATTTAAAAGCAAATAACCACCTCTATGGAGCACTCTTAGAACCACACTCCAAAACAAGGAGCATCCTCAACTGGTCATTTATTTCAAAACCCAAAACTCAAATCTAAGTCTCCAAATCAAATCAAAACCGAAACTCAAAGACCAAATCCAAGTCAAACTCTCCATATCGATATCCAAACACCTCAAATCCAAAGCCAAAATCAAATCCAAAATCATAGTCAAACCTAAAAATAACAAATCAAACCTCTAATAATAGTTTTCTATGCCCTTGTTGCAATATACAAACCAATTTACAGGCATCAGATTTTCATACCTTTGCTATGCTGTTGTAATTTTAATAATAATAGACTAATATGTCTTTGCTATGTCATTGCAAATTTTCTTAATAGCAAACCCTTAAAGAGTAGAATTTCGTGCCCGCCCTTGATATGCTATCTTGCAATATCAATGAGCAGGTACAGGGATGCTAAAAAGAATCTTGAGTAAACTCTAATTTCATAACTGGATAAAGCCAGTTTGAGCTAATTGGGTCGGTTAAGGACAACATATTTGAGATTTATACTTTATGATCCTCTTGATTAATTGAAGTGTCCCTGGAGGAGAGAATCCAAAGCTCCTAATGGACTTTGTTGCCGCCCAATCGACTCACTTAATTAAATCAGGTCCGTGATTGATCCCTTGACGATTGAACCAAGGGCTTTTCCTTCGTCCGTCCATCCATCCAAATCTTACCTATTTGGTTAGTCCTCCATTTAATCAAAAGTTTATTTTTCGATAAAGAAATCAGTAATTAACTACAAGTGCTTGCATCTATAGGAAGCCTTAGATCCCATAACTTTGAAGTTTTAGAGTTAACTCCTCTAAAATGAAAATCGGTTTTAAATCTATCTCAAAGATAGGTTTTTGCGATTAAGTCGGATCAGCTCGGCACACTTATCAACGCTTCATCCTCTGAGTGCATAGTATGATTGATATGAGATTTTTACATCTTTCATTCTTCCCAATAACTTTATCACCAAGCGCAAAATTTCTAATACAAGCTCTGTTATGTTAACTAAATTTACACTATGTATTTATTTTAAATCTATTAAGACGAAAATTATTGGACTTTTATATATTACGTCATAACTTGAATTCTACCTTGGCTCCATCTCTAGTCTTATTATTAGCGTGAAGAATATCGTCTAGGAAAAGCATGCATTAAATCACCAATTCTTGAATGTGTCCAGTTAAGACCTGCATAATTAACACAAAAATATCTGAACTTAATAGTTGAGCATTAGCATAGTGTAATCCAAATTTAATAAGGAACACTTTAGTCAAACTCTTCTTTTGTTCAAACATAAGTAATAGCCGCTTTATACATATCTTTAATAACTTGAATATAAGTAAAGCAATTTTTTTTTAAAATATTTTTTGGGACTTTATTATAATCCTTTTCAAAACCAGTAAAAACAAAATTCAGATTTTTCTCTCCTTAACATTTTTGTTAAATTTTTCAATGAATGAATAACTTATATAGTACATGTACTTGTCATAGAATAGAAGTGGTTCTATGCACTCTAGCATAATGATATATTCCATGCTTGATCACCTTCTTTCAATGTTTAAATTATTTTTTATTGATTTAATTTCTTTATAATTAGTATAATTCTGTACATTACCTTTATTATGTGAATAAATATTAATATACTTATTTTTTATTTATTTTTTATTTTTTAATATAAAATAGGCTAAATGTAAAAGCAATTAAAATTTCATTTTAGATGTTAAGTACACTTAAATTAATGGTTTTGTTACAACTATTATTGAAAAAACTTTTGAAAATAATTCATTTATCTATGTTGATCTTCAATCTTCTTTTTTGAAAAATATTTTTTGATCTTTATCATTAATATATTTTACTTGAGTTCTTAATTTTTTTAGCTCTTATCTTAGCAAAGTTGTATGTTTGTCTTTTTTTTAATATCTAACTTCTCATGTAGATTATTAAAAATCACATTTTTTGCATATAAATCAGTTTTTATAATAGATCTTCTTTAATCTTTTCTTATACATCTTATTTCCACTACTAAATATTTTTATTGTTTGAATTCTTTCCTTTATATTCTCTTAACAATTCCTTCTCCAATTTGCAAATGTAGTTAGCAATTGGTAGTTACTTCAATTTTTCTCTCAATATTTGACTGCCCAAGTTCTAGAACCCTTCTCTTAAAATTTTTTCGCTCATTGTTTAGATATCACTATAAAGTTCGATAGCGTAGTTTCAACTTACAATTTCTTCTCTAGAATTTTATCTTAAACTTTAAGATAATTAATTGATATTTGGTAGTCACAAAGCTTTCATTTGAAATGACATTACATTCTTTACAATTTAAGTAATTTATATTCTTGAAGAATCATTCTTTTAAGTGATAATATATTCATCCATTTTTTTAAATAAAATATTAGCAATTATAAAATTTTAGGTTAAAAAAATTGTAAAATGAATTTTTCCTCTTTTTAGTCTTTCCAAAATCATATGCACTATGAATGTTAAAACCTTCTCAGCAGCGCTTTCAACATTTCTATTTAGATCTCCAATAAATTCAGGATGCTTATCGGAACGAACTTAGGTTTGGTTGGGCTAGAATCTTCCCGGAGTTGGTTGTGGAAGTCTGACCGGACAAAATCCAGTCTAATTAATGGTTTCAGACCAAATCGTTTTTGATCAGAACCATTTTGGTCTAGTTGTTTTTTATTTATTAATTTTCAATATGCATTTATTAATATATATATGTGTGTGAATTGTTTTTAGGACTAAGTGATTGATGTTTATAAAAGAACTTTTGTTAATAAGAAATATTTACAATAATAAAACAAAAGCAAGTAAGATCCAATAAACTGAAATGATATTAGAAAACAAAAAATCAATTTTAATAATTACAAAGATTTCGTCTTAAGCACTTTGCTTCTTTCGAAATGTTGTCATTAAACTCATCCACAAAAATATGTTCTTTTTTTCGTTACTCAGTAGCAAGTTAATTTTATATATAAGCAAGCATGCATAAGGTGAGAATAGTTAAATTGCTACTATAATCTCCTTTTTTTTTCGTTGTAGAGAAAGTTGATTTAAATGCCACAACCGATGCTGTGATGTTAGGATGTTGCGAGCCACAATATAAAGAGTGGAGTATTGTTTTGTCGATCCCTTTTACCATTCGAAGTTGCTCATGTTTGATCGAATATCACTCCCAGGTGTAAGTAGAATTACAGGTCTTCAAATTTGCTTGGGCGCAACTCTGGGTCATGGGCTGTTCGCTAACCTGACCTTTTCTCCTATCTAAATTTAGTGACCACTTCACCATTGCCAACCTAAGATCGTTAATCAATCTTCTTATATGTTTTTGCTTGTGCCTCAACACATTTCACATTTTTATTTATTGTCTGTTCATTGTAATACAAAAAATAAATCTTGTGAGTCGAGAAACCTAATGCCTTTCCAGCATCAGTATTACTTCTTAAAAATTTAAAATATTCAATTAAGCACCCCTTCGGTAGATATTAAATATTACAGCTATGCAATATAAGAGAAATATTTACCAATATTTTTAAAATTTTCTCCTCATCTTTGACAAAAAGTTGAAGAATTAGATCTTTTCTATATTTGAAAAATATTTGAAGCATCTGAAATACATAAGACAAAGAAATCGTTGAAGTTGGATAGTAGCCCCTTCCTTCATAATATATATATATATATATATATATTTGTAAATTCTAAGAACCAGATCAGTTTTGATTCTATGAACTGGTCCGAGATATGCAGAACCGCGCTGGATTAGTTATGTGAGTTTAAACCTATTTGATCGATCTCAGTTCGAACGAGTTCCTACCAGATTGGCAAAGCCAATTCGAGGTTGAACCAATTCGATAATTATCCCTCCGATAAATAGTTTGGTATCCCTTGATGAACTCTTTTAAATTATTTTAAAACTTTTCTTTTATACTCACATTCAAACCTACTTGGAGGGCAAACGTTTTTTACCATTGTATTGAATGAAAGTTTTTTTTACTACTTTTTAACTAGTTATGGTACACAGGTAGGTTTTAAGTAATTATGTGAATGTTTATAAGAGTGACATGTAATAAAGATACGAACACTCAGAAGGATGAGAGATCAAATTAAAATGGGGATGCATTATATGTTATTGAATTAGGGGTATGAGCATGAGATGAAATGGTCTTAGAAGCTCTTGTATGGTCCTAATAATTATTGTGATGAGTTAGACGAGAATAAATGACTTGAAAATTGGTCATTAGAGATGTAGTCTCACTTGTGCATACGGAGAGTTCTCATAAAATAAAATTGAATATAAATGAAAAATTTATGTAGGTGACCCCAACAAATTTGGGATTTTGGCTTTGTTGTTCTTGTTGTTGTTTTCTATTTTTAATGGTTGGGATTTGGTTATATATATTGTATATTTTACCTTATTTAACTTTCTTATGCTCACTATATTGTTAAGCCACTCACATGAGATAAATGTATATGCAGGATGAATTGTTGCGTCAAGCTGTGCATCATTATAAAGGAAAAAATTGGAAAAAAATAGGTAAATGTTTTCTATGATTTCGCTAGTGGTTGATATATTGTTAATGCAGACATTTTTATTTGCTTGGTAATTTTTATCATATATTTGGTTTTTTTTTTTCAGATTTGTGACAAAAGTTTTTTAATTTTGGACATCTCTTTTATCTATATAAAAATTTTGGTAAATTGCATTTGGGCCTCTCATGTCAGAAATGCATTTTAAATTGGTCTCAATTTTTTAAAAAATTTGATTTAGGCCTTTGAAGTAACAAAAATTTTGTAGTTTTGACCCCAATTAAAACATAATTAATATTTTTTACTATTATGCTGTAAGATTATTCTCATTTATTAACCTTAAGACTTTTTGGAATATAATTTTGTTGCTTTAATATTTATTTTTTAAAATTTTTTGATTTTTAATGCGAAAATAATAAGAGATGAGAAAAATTAAATTTTAGATTTTTGTTAAAGTTTTAAAGAATGTCAGAATAAAGGGATATAATGATTTTTAAAAATGTGTAAATCGTTCAAATTAGTTAAAAAAATAAACAAACTTCACATTTTTTATTGAGAAAAATTAGTAAAAATTGTGAGTTTCTGAAAAGGGAACCAAAGGCCTTGTTTGGCATGAGCCCAAAAATGGGCAAAAAAATATTTTAATAATATTTTAAATTTATTATAAATTTTAATAATTTTATTTCACATCCAACACAAATTCCAACCTTAAAAATCAACTTTATTTCACATCCAACACAAATTCCAACCTTAAAATCAACTTTATTTCACATCCTACACACCTCCCAATATTAAAATAATTTTCTTTCCCATCAACTCTATAAAATAAATTATTTTCTCTTTCCTTATCCAAATTCATCCTCCAACCAAACAAGCCCAAAGAGTAGCAATTT
This sequence comes from Apostasia ramifera, assembly GCA_019297695.1. NCBI lineage: Eukaryota > Viridiplantae > Streptophyta > Magnoliopsida > Asparagales > Orchidaceae > Apostasia > Apostasia ramifera. The sequence goes on along the minus strand of JAEMOT010003869.1, from coordinate 979,256 downwards.
TACAATCTCATGGACCCAAATTAATTTTTTTAAAAAATTAAGACTAATTTGCAATATCATTCCAAACTAAAGATCCCAGTTGCCATTTTAGGGTTTATTTTTCTTATCTAATATTAAAGTTATTAATGATTTGCTTTCTCGAGCTGTAGTGAGTGTTTTAAAATATTAAAAACAATATATAAAGGATATCAGTTTGTAAATAAGCACTGTCAAATATGAGTTTATGAATAAGTTAAGACGCTTGTCAATTCTTTAAAAAGCATTGTATTCTATATAATACATATTCTATTATTTTTAGTAATTCTACAGCTATAGATACTGATGAAACAAATTTACTTCATTAAGTTCTAAAATACTATAATTATTTGTAATATATAATGAAGCATATTGTAAAATTTCTACAATATTCTAATTAATTTTTAAACAATTATTTTGCTATAATTGTTTCACAAATCAATTTTCATTAATTTATTATATTAAAATTAATTTATCTAAAATTTTATAATATCTTCGGTGTTGCAACACGAGTGTAAATTACTAGTGTATATATAAAAATTATAAATGTAGCCTGAGTATAAATTATATATAAAAATATTCGAATATCAATTTGCTACCTCTTACTTTGTAATAGTTTAAGCTTTATAGTTATGCTTTCCCTTCAAGTTTCCTTATATATTTCGATGACCTTGATATAATGAATGGACATTGTTATTTTCTTTTTTATATCATTGTTCATCAATTGAAAAACTAATTAGTCACCATATATATATATATGTTCTATTATGGATAGCCCGAAAATGTTTGAGACATTTCCTTTTGAGGTTTGGCTCATTGATTAATTGCAGATCTATAAAACTGAAGCAAGAAGTTCTTAATTACAAAAGAATCTAATGGTTAGCTATGATTACGAGTATTATAAATGTATGTATTGAATTGATGAAAGTCTAAACATACCATTTCTCATATAGTTTACTTGTAAAAGGTATATCTATCTGTCGTTTTTTATTGCACAACGTAAAGTAGAACAATATTTGTCCTAATGTGCTTTCACTCATTTATATCCTAAAGCCTACCACCTTATTAAAAAAAATCCCCAAATAGTATCTTAGCTTTTAATCTGACTAATTTGTTGATCAAGACCTAAACTAATTGAAAAGGAAGAGTAAAATATTTGTATGTTGAAAGGCTTAATTATGGAACAAAAATTGGTATTTGAGATTGAATCTTTTTATTTGCTAGTTGCGACAGTTTTGATTATTACACATCATATTGCCAAAATCATATTTAGTTAACTAAAGCTTGTTCTTCCAATGTGTTGAGATGAGATCTATATGGAGAATTGTTTTAAATTGGATATTCAACATTAGTTTTGGTGTTGGTATTCATCTGATGGTCCTTACCTACTAGTCAAGATTTTTAGTTAACAAACATTCATTCAATTATATATTGGGCCCAATTTGAGCTAAGAATCAATCCTTGTTAAAACAAGACTCAAAAAATTCCAACACTAACGCAACAAAATTACTTGCCATGCAAGGAAACACTCTGTGAATCACATGCAAGAACAAAGAGCAGACCAGATTCATGTGGAAAACCCTGGATTCGACGAAAACCTTGACCATATGAGGGGAAATTTGTATTGTTTCTTTAAAAGAATCCAAAGAGAATCACTCATGCAAAAACAACAATAGTAATAGCCAATCCTTCATCCCATTAAGAGGGAATTCTTTTGTTTTTATTGCATGCTATGAAATAAGTACTTCTCATGTGGCTTTGTCTTGTTAAATTGGGGTTTTAAGAACTCCAATGCTCCTCTAAAAGCATTTTTATCAATATCTTATATTTATTTCACATCATATTAAGTTTAAATATAAAAATCAACTTTATTTTACATAGTACTTAAATTTCAACGTTAAAACGTAACTTTTTTCACATCTTACACATATTTCAATTAAAAAAATTAACTCTATTTTACATCCAACATGATCCTTAATATTAAAATATCTATCTAAAAACTTCAAACTTCCCTAAAATATACTCCAACCAAACGAGACCTAAGTATGCAAGGTCTTGCCTTATAATTTCTTATTATTATTATTTTTTGTTTTCTCTTCTTACTTTTACATGAGCAGGGTTAAATAACTTAACTCTTTTTACTAAAATTTTAATTGTCCTACGATATATTTGTCCAAATTATTTAAATCGGCTCTCTAAGCTTATTCTTGATTGAAGCTACTGTAAACGTCTTACGGGTGTACTCGTTTCTCATTTTCTCCTTCTTATGTACTTACTTATTCATTTTACTATCCTTATTTCTGTTATACTTATTTTGTTTATATGTTTTTATATTGTATGCTAGTACTTAGCAACATATAGCATTGCTATTTTTACTGTTGATCTATAAAATCTTTAAGTCAAAGAAATTTTTTATTACACAAAACACCAATTATAATTCCCATTTAATTTATTATATTTAGATTCTGCTAATAATATTACTATCTATTTTATTATTATTTTATATGATTGATTTGAGGTATCTAAACTGCATACTCTTTTTAATCACTTGATCAATTATTATCACATCCTCAATACAAATGCTTTATCTTGACTAAATTTATATTCCATATATTCAGTTTTATATCTACTAAAACGAAAACCTTTGAATTTGAAGATATACCTCCATTGTTGCAGTTACACCTTTGTCCTATCTTTAGTTTTATCAACAAGAAGAATATCATTTATGAAAAGCATATACTAAAGGCATATTTGGCAATTACCCAAAAATGGGCAAAATATTTGTTTAATAATATTTTAAATTTATTATAAATTTTAATAACTTTATTTTACATCCAACACAAATTCCAACCTTAAAAATCAACTTTATTTCACATCCAACACAAATTCCAACCTTAAAATCAACTTTATTTCACATACTACACACCTTACAATATTAAAATAAATTTTTTTTCCATTAACTCTATAAAATAAAATATTTTTTCTTTCCTTACCCAAATTTATCCTCCAACCAAACAAGCCTTAAGACACTATTTCTTGAACATACTTTATCAGAGCTTTTATAATCAATGTTAAGAGATGAGGATTTAAAGCAGAGCCTTTGATATAGTTTAACCATAATAAAATATTTTTAATTAAATACCCTTGTATTATAACACAAATAATAGTGTTGCTATACATGTCTTTAATAACTTAAATGTAAGTAGCGCAAATTATTTTTTTGTCAAACCTTTTCAAAGCACTTCTCTTAGAACTTTATTGTAAGTTATTTTTAAATTAATAAAAATAAAATGTAGATTTTTTTTTTTTTTGAACTTATTTGTTAAATTTTTTAATAAATAAATATTTTTCATAATAGATCTACCTAACATAAAACTGAATCGATTCTATAATACTCTAGTATTAAGTATATTCTATGCTTGATCATTCTTTCTCAAATTTTTAAAGTATGATTCATCAATTTAATTTCTTTATAATTGAACAATTTTGTACATCATTTTTTTTTTTGTGAATATATATTAATGCATTCTTTCTCGATTGAAACACTTTGTCAATTCATTTAACATCATTTTAGTCTTTAAAACTGTATTAAAAGTTTCATAAGCTAAAAAAACTCCATCTCATATGCATTTCTAAACATTTAGTGCTACTTTTGTTTTTCTTCTATAAAGCCACCCAAACTTTAATTTTAATAATATACTAGATATTAAAGCAATTCTCATTTTTCTTTTCCATGCTAAGTTCACCTAAATCAATTGATTTGTCACAATATTCATTGAAAAAATTATGAAAATAATCCATAAATCTATATTAAATATCTTATCTTAAAACATACTTTTTGATTTTCGTCCATAATATATTTTACTTGAGTTAAGTTTTAATTTTTTTCTTACTTTGACAAATTTATGTCTTTTTAATACGTCGAATCTTAGAGTAATTTTCATATCTCTTTTTCATGCAAAATTTACTTAAATCAATTGATTTGTCACAATCTTTATTGAAAAATTTATGAAAATAATTCATGCATCTATATTGAATATCTTTTGCCTTAAAAAGCACTTTCTGATTTTCATCTATAATATATTTTGCTTTAGTTATGTCTTTAGTTTTCTTTTTTTTTACCTTAACAAGTTTGTATGTGTCTTTCTCTTTTAATGCCCTACTTTTTATATAGATACTCAAAAGCCACATTCTTTATATTATAGACTATTTTCTTAGATTTTCATCGAGCCATTTTACTCTTCTCTAAATTTTTTATTTTTTCATTTATATCGATTTTTGTAACAAACATTCATTTCTTTAATCTTTTTTTGTAATTCTTGTTTTCACCGCCCAATATCTTTATTGTTTAGAGTATTTTCTTTAAATTCTTCCAATACTTTCTTGCTGCTTCCGAATGTAGTTAGCAACCATCATACACATAAGATTTACTTCTCCCGCAATATCTCACTATCAAGGTTTTAAAATCCTCCTTTTAAAGATATTTTTATTCTTCTCTTTTAGATTCCATCACTAAGTTCGACACTACTTCAGCTTACTGTTTCTTCTTCTACTTTTCATTTTAAATTCTATGACATTAGTCGTGTTTAGTCAAATTTTTACCTGAATTGATCTTATAATTTCTACATTCTGAGCAATCTTATTTCCTTATAGAGAAATAATAAACTATATTCTTGAAGATCTATTCTTGTAAGTAATTAAATGTTTGTTACTTCTGTTGAAATAAGTATAAATAATCATAAAATTGTAAACTAAGTAAAACTCTAAAATTATTTTAATTTTTTTATCAGTATTCCCAAAACCATATCTACTGTAAATACTATTAAATTCCTCGTCAACACTCCAAATTTGCCAATTAAATTCTCTTCCAGTGAATATCCTTTTCTTCTGAAGTTTCCTTTGAATCAATTTTTTTAAAACATTCTAAAATTTTTTTTATCTCACATCCAGACCTACTTGAGGGGGCAATACATACTTATAATATTAATACTCATCCTATCGATTATAATTTTTAAAGTTACAGTTTTATTTTCATTCTTTTTGACTTCTATTATGTCATCTTTCAAATTCTTATCGAAAATTATACCCTTAATTTACCAAATGCTTGAAGCCAAATTTATCAATTTCTTTGGCTTTCTACTAGTTTAATTTTATTTCTTAAAGGCATGAAATATTAATCCACCCTTGAATAATAATATCCACTAATTTCATTATCTTGCCTGGTCGAGTACCTATATTTCAAGTTCTTTATCTTATCTTAGTGTTTTAGACTAGCTTGTTTACCCTTATCATGTTTGAGCATCGATATAGGAGCCCTTGCACATTTTTCACTGTATCCAGTCAATATAATATATCATTTCAAAGAATGCTTTAGCTTTAGCATCATTTTATTTTAATAGGGAAAAAACTCGTAACAAACTTAGACTAGAAAAATAATAGTACAATTTTCACTGCATTAGACCCCTCTTCAGTTGAACCAGATTTCTATCATGCATTCTTGCACTAATAATCACACCAAATGATCCAACCTTGATTGGACAATCGGATCAAGACACTGAACGATTCTATTCTTTTATAGAGTTCTCATGCTTGTTCAATCATCTTTTTAACGACTTCCGTGTCTCATCCACCTCAATGTACTTGATGTTAAAGATTTAGGGTCCACACTCTCATCTCCCCTAATGTAGAACTCCTCTGCATAATGGGTACATGAATCTGTCCATTTTTTAAAGATAATTCCATTTTCAATGTAGCCAAAGTTACAAGGTAGAACAAAAAAGAAAGCTGAAGAGTCAAATCTAAAAACAGCTGAAGCCAATTTGCTTGATAAAACAAGAAATAGACCAAAACTTAACCACGTTGGCTTCAAAATGAAACTAAACGTTTGTTTAAACTTGTGCCTTGTATGGCATCTTATAATTTTTTTAGCACTTCAATTTCATTCTGCACCATACAAATGAATGATATGATTAAACTTGGGAAACTATGATCTTGGAAGCTAATACATGCTGTTTTTGATGTCTGGACCCTGTTGTTCAACATTCCTTTTTCACGTTACTTTGCAGTATTCTTTATTGTTATTTTAAATATTCGAAAAAGTTTTTGTAGAGGTTCAGGTGAGTGAGTTCCTTTTCTGATATCTTTTGTTTTCTTATATTATTTCTGTTTCCTGTATAATGCAGCCATGAGATGTTGTATTTGCTTGTCTATTTTTAAGCCACTATCTTATGCTTTGAAAACTCCAGCAACTTATGCATTGGTTTTCTACATTGCAATCTTTCTAAGTAGCATTTATTTGATCCTTTTGCCATACGGAGATGAATTATTTCTAGTTCTCTATTCTGCTAATCTTTTCACAATGCAGCGGAAAGCTTTCAAGATAGGACAGATGTACAATGCCTCCACAGATGGCAAAAGGTTCTGAATCCTTCTCTTGTAAAAGGACCTTGGACCAAGGAAGTACGATTTTCAGATATTATTTTCTCTATTCTCTTTTGCCAAGTTCAACATCGGTTGCTAATTGAAGTAGCACTTTTATGGGTGGTTCATCACGTACAGGAAGATGATATTATTATTCAAATGGTACAACAATATGGACAAAAGAAATGGTCAACCATTGCGCAAGCACTACCTGGTCGTATTGGAAAGCAATGTCGAGAAAGGTATAGATTTATGATGGGAAAATAGATACTGGGTATGTTTTTGGAGAACTAGTTATTTTTCTGTTTTGTAGTATATGATATTGTATGACACAAGTCTTATAAAAAGTTATCACGAAGCACTTGTGCTTGCAGAGAACTAAAATTTGTGTACCTAATCCAAAGTAGTTGAGATTAAGGCTTTGTTGTCAACGTTGTTGTATGTGATATAATATTATATAGTGTCAGATTACTATGGCATTTTATAACAACAGAAATCAAGATATTATAGGTGTATTTGTACCACTAACATTCAAAAGACTGGACCCTGCAACCAACCAGAGCTATACTTAAATTTTAAGAGGAATATTTCAAAATCAGCTTTGTTTGATGTCTTGATTCCATTATTTCATATTTAGAGCTTTATTTGCTGTTAAGTCAAGTTCAGGCAAATATTTGTTTTGACAAGTGGTATTCATATTTCCTTTGGTTTTCCCTTCTGTTTTACTATCCTTTCGTATTTTTCTAACATGGCAGTGCAATCTTTTCTGCTTTATTGTAGCTTAGCCATTCAATGTACTTTTCACTTCCTAAACTTCAACAATAGTTACCTCACCACACCTTCTCTGATATCGGGACAGTTACATACTTGACACTTCATTTTAACATATTTATATATTTCACGTATTTTTTTTTTATTACACTTTGCATACCAGCATTTTCTAAATATTATGCACCACTCACTAAAAAAAAGCGTGGGATGTAAATTTTAAGATGTTTTTGTGTGCACACTGTTATTTTTAAAAAATTGGTGTCCAACCTTGTAAATATGATACTAATGCGTCATGATTGTAATTATCCGTATCTCTCATGTTGTCCATCTCTAATATGTTTGGCATACTATGAAGAGTAAAACTATCTGTATGTTTGTTTTTCATACTTCTTTCAAGCTCAGGATAACCTCACTGTGCTGTGGATTTTCTTTCTTAAATAAGTTTCTTTTTTATTCCCTATTAAAGCGTTCTGATTATGTAGATGGCATAATCATCTTAACCCTGCAATCAACAAGGAGGCGTGGACCCAGGAAGAGGAAATAGTTCTAATCCATGGTCATCAAAAGTATGGAAACAAATGGGCAGAATTGACAAAATATTTACCCGGAAGGTATAAGAGTTATTCTTCTTATGTTTTTTGAAGTCATATAAGAGCTATTCTTGAATGTGTTGCATAGATTAAAAAAATTGATCTTTGATCACAAGAAGCTGTTTGTGCTGCTAATGTTCGGTGATTCCTGATTTTAAGAACTTGAATTTCATCTATGATCACTCTACGTTTTTGTGTTTTCTTGTGCGAAGTTGCATTTTAGGTAAATTGGCAGTTTGTTTGTCATCTTGTATCTTTCCTTGATGTTCATTTAATTTTATTTTGCTTGCTTTTTGGGCATTTTTAGCTATTTCCATAACCCTTTAATTTCTTAATGCACATTTATATTAAGGGCTTTTACTGTTGTCTGCATGACCTTGACATTTTGAAATTTTTTAACTGAGAGGGCAGCCATTGACATTATGATATTTCAGTCAAGATGCAGGTTTGTCCACATATTATCTTAATGCGCTTTTGGAATGTTACTTTGTTTATTTTACTTGTTTCCAGCATGATTTATTAATTTTTAAAACGTTTTATGTGAGCTGCATGGCCTTGACTGTGTATTTTCTTCGCTATCAGGACAGACAATGCAATAAAGAACCACTGGAATAGTTCAGTCAAGAAGAAAGTTGACTCATACATGGCTTCGGGTATGTTGGCAAAGTATCCTTCCCTAGCCCAATGTATGCCCACCAAATCAATCAACCCAAAAGATCACTACAATGGTTTGAAAGACAGGCTAGAAATTGAGGATTCCTCTGATTGTAGTAGTTCAGCTCCATTACCTTCATGCCAGTCTGAAAGTGAAATGGCCACTAACCCTCTTTCTTTAGTTGAAGACTTCAAAAAGGTGGAGGCTTCCTTTACAAAGGACACCATGAAGTCAGATTTGTTTGTTTGTTCTGAACAAAATTATTGTTCTTTTGAAGAATCCCACCCTCAAATTGCTTCTAGTGGGACCCTATCCCATGTGGCCGAAGAATATGGAAATGTGGTTAGTCAAGATTCCCTCACTCAGTCTGATGATGATTTTGTGAAAAAGGCTGCTTTGCTTCCTATATCTACACCACAGAAGAGTTCAACTTCTGGGCAGTGTTTAGTTTTGGAGGAAAAAAATAAGCTTTTGGTATCTAATGCAGAAGAATTCAATGCAAATCTTTCTGACATGCAATTGAAGTCAAATTTTTCTATACTTCATCCTGTTAATGCCTCCCATACTGGAGATTTGGAAGTTGTTGCCAGTTATGTAAGTTGCATACCACTTGTTCACACTTCCAGTGCTTGTTCAAATCTTGCTTCATGTTCATGCCCTGTTTTTCAGTCACCAAATACATCAGAAATGCCGGAAACTCCATATTGTTCGAGTTTGATGTCTGTTGTTCCATCTTCTTTTGTTTGTCCAAGTGATAATGTTGAGATTCAAGACTTATCTAGCAGTCTGCAACATTTGAGGCCTATTGCTGGCGCATTTTGTTCTGTTTTGGAACCCTGTAGCTCTCTGGCTCCTGTTCCTGAAGCACAGGTTGGTCAAATTCAGGGAGAAAATGAAGTTTTAACAGAACACACAGGTTGCCGGAGTTTGAATGAAATCCTTTATCCTGAAGGTGAGGAAAAAGGTGAGTCGGAAAAAGTCATAGAGATTGGAGGCCTCTCTCTTTCAGATGAGAAGGCAGATGTCGACTCAGAACAGTTTTTGGAGACTGGAACCTTGTTTTATGAACCTCCACGAATTATAAGTTTAGAATTTCCATTCGTCAGTTGCGATATCGCACCTAGTTATCTTCAGCAAGAATATAGTCCGCTTGGCATTCGGCAACATATGATATCTTCAGGCCCATGCAACTTTTGGGATTCTCCTTGTCATGATGATAGCCCTGATGGAATTTTGAAGAATGCTGCAAAAAGCTTCATATTAACGCCATCTATCATGAAGAAACGGCAGCGTGAACTCCTGTCTCCCATGCAGAATATGAGATCTGATAAGAAATTAGGCGTTGACATGAACCAAGAGTCACTTTTTAGATCTTTGATAAAGGGTGAAGCTTGCATGGATGATGATGTGATATGTGACAGTGCTGCTGAAAGAATTAGCAGCATAAATGATGCTCATGATACTTCATTTGATCTTAGAGAGAGATCTGGGAAATGTAACATGCAAAATGAGAACCTTGACCACACATTGATAGGTAATGATGGAACCTGCGCTGTGTATAATCAACAAGAGAAGATAGAAAAAGGAAAATCTGGAGCACATGTGCCATCTGAGATCGATTCTGTTAGAAAAGAAATTGTAAGTGCTTCAGAGTATTGGGATTTGTTTCCTTAGATATATTTTTGTGTGCTTGTTTGGCTTGACCATAGTTATTTCTTTTGAGCATATTCCAAGAAAAATATATTCCCACTCTAAAATATTCTCATATGAGAATGGGCTGTGGAGGCTTTCCAACTGTTTACTTATCAACTATTGCAGAACCATCTTTGCTTTCATGTAGATTAGATTGCCTTGAGTGTGAAGATCATGGAGATATGTTGTCGTATGTTAACTCTCCCCTGTTTGGTTCATGTCCAAGTTGGGCAAAACTATTTTTTTTAAAAAATAAAGTAGCTTATACAATTCTCAATACATCAACCAATTGTATGTAATATTCTCATAATTAACTAACTTTATTTCTTATTATATATATCTCAAAAAAAAATATATATTTTTTTATAAAATAATTGAAAAAATGGTCATGCCCAAACCAAACAGGGGACTTACAATTCTCTTCACATGTAAATGCTTTGCTGCATATCAAAAAAATCTGGTTAACATCAATCACTGCTTATGCCCAATAATTTCTTGGATTCAGGAAATTTTTGAATTCAGAAAATTTTTGAAGAATGTTGTCACATGACTACTTTGAATGACCTTCAATTACTTGGCCCTACAAGCAAATCATAAACTGATACCAACTACATATGTTAAATATGGAATGACAATTGCAAACTTTGGAGCTGATACATGGACTAATTTAATGTGATGATAGAAAGAATGAGATCGTAAGTAGAAATTGAAGCAGTAAAAGCTATATGCTGATAGGTGATAATGACATAATGACCACTGAAAATTCCAAGAAAAGTTTATATTTAATTGCAACAGAAGAAGCACTGTGATCTATTGTAGTGGCGGTATATGTTGAAGAACAAACATATACAACACAATCTGGCATTATTAATCAATGCAGACACTCAAATTGACTCAAGGAACAAACTCAATATCGGTTTTAGCTAACTTGAGCTTGCCCAACCTTTTCATTATACTTGAGTTGGAGTTAACTGCCTAACTAGTCTTATTGTCACAACCTATAAAGCATAGACATGATACGGGACACAGGACACAACATGACACGGATATGAGCACATGACAACCTTTCAAAAAATAAAATATGACAATTCTTAGACACATTAAATAAATATAATTATTTGTTTATTAAAATTCAAATAAAACTAGAAAATACCATAAAATTGATCACATATGTGGCATCTCTCTCCTTTCAGTGGGTTTTCTTCATTTATTTATGAACACTTAAAATATTAATTAACAAATCAATTTAAAAGTATTGAGACAAACAATTGCTAATTTAATTAAAACAATTAACAAGTTACGAATAATTAAATACACTTTAAAAAGATTAATCAATTTTCTTTGAAATTTTGTACCAATATTATGCAAAAGTGAACTTGTAAATAATGAGCCAATTTATAAGTTTAAAAAATTATGATCTGAATTAAATTAAAAATTTATGGTATAATATATATAAGTAACTAATTTAATAATAAATCTAATATACTAAAGAATAAGATAAATAGAAGGCATGTTCATTTGTATACGCATGACAACATATATAAGAATGTATGTCTAAGTATACTAATAAATTATCAGAAAAAAAGAATAAGCAAGCATATAAGTTAAATTATTAATAAAACAAATAAGATTGAAAAAAATAAACTTAATAAAGTATTCTACTGAAGTATCCTGGACGTGACCATCGCATGTCTAGATGTATCCAATATGCTTTTTATATAAAAAAAAATTGGATACGAATTTTGCCTTGTTCGACAAAAGTCTAAGAGTGTTCATGGCATGTTGGTGTTTGCTGCCACTGGACCATGTTAGAAGTGTCCGTTCTTCATAGGTCAAAATGTAATCTAACATCCTAGTCAAACATCTAATTATCGTTAAATGTGGATCATATTTTCTTCATATCATTCTTATTTTCCAAAATATTTATTGCTAAATTCTTAAACATTGCTACACAAGCTCCAACTATGTATTATTTAACATGTCACTTTCGACATGACAATGATTGTTGGTCCATCAAATTAGCTCCAAGTTCTCCGAAAGTTTGATCAAAGATTCCTCATTATATATGTTGATGCAAAAAAATGCCAAAATAGAATGAAATAAGATAATAATTTTTATGTGAAATCCCGAGTATTCTGAGAAAAAAACACGTCGTTTAGGCTATTTAAATTCACTAATCGAGTCCCTTCTTTTACAAAGCTTGGTGAGAGAGGCAGAGAGAGCGCCCCCCCAAGAGTTTCTCTTTCTTATTTATAGCTTGAAGAGGATGAGACATAATAGGTACAGTCTGTCATATCTGACACCTATTCTTGCAAAGGACGATTAGGCAATGGACTCCGATGCCGCCTTAAATGCTGAGTTGACATAGTAGTACGGAAGGTACGATCTGGTGATACCTCCTTGAAGAGCTGTTCGACTAGAGTTGTTCTACGAGAGCTGCTCTACGAGAGCTATTTGACTAGGGGTGTTAGAAAAGTTTCTAATATGTGTCCCTCCAAAGCATAATGCACATTGAGGTACGTGCTAGTTTTCGTCATGCTGATTCACTGGATCTCCTTGGATGTCCCTGCAGAGTGTCAACTGATCATAGTTGAGCTGCTCTGTAGAACTGTTAGAGAAGAGCTGTTAGAGAAGAGTTATTCGACTAGGGGATATTAGAGAAGAGATTACTCCCTGCAGAGTCGTCAGCTCGTTGTAGTTCAACTGCTCCATGAAAGTTGTTAGAGATGAGCTGTTAGAGGAGAGCTGTTCGACGAGGGGTTTTAGAAAAGAGATTACTCCCTGCAGAGTCGTCAGCTCGTTGTAATTCAACTGCTCCATGAAAGCTATTAGAGAAGAGCTGTTAGAGGAGAGTTATTCGACGATGGGTGTTAGAGAAGAGATTACTCTCTGTAGAGTCGTTAGTTTGTTGTAGTTGAACTGCTTCATGGAAGCTGCTAGAGAAAAGCTGTTAGAGAAGAGCTGTTCGACGAGGGGTGTTAAAGAAGAGATTACTCCATGTAGAGTTGCCAGCTCGTTGTAATTGAACTGCTCCATGGAAGCTGTTAGAGAAGAGCTGTTCAACGAGAGGTGTTAGAAAAGTGATTACTCCTTGTGGAGTCTCCAACTCGTTGTAGTTGAACTGCTCCATAGAAGCTATTAGGGGAGAGCTGTTGGACGAGGAGTGTTAGAGAAGAGATTACTCCCAATAGTTTCGTCAGCTCGTTGTAGTTGAACTGCTTCATGGAAGCTGTCCGAGGAGAGCTATTTGACGAGGGGTGTTAGAGGAAGAGATTACTCTTTGTAGAGTCACCTGCTCGTCGTAGTTGAACTGCTCCCTGGAAGCTTCAGTTGCCGAGCTGCCATGATCGTGAGCTGAGACTTTGAAATTTTAGAGGAGGGTTTTAGAGAAAAGGTCACCTTTGACTCTCAGTCGCCGAGATGCCATGATCGTAAGCTGGGACTTTGAGAAAGTGTTTACCCATGACTGTCCGTCACCAAGCTAGCTTGACCGTAAGATGAGACTTTGAGAAGGGATTTTAGAGGAAGGGTCACCTTGACTCATAGTCGCCGAGCTGCCTTGATGGTAAGCTGGGACTTTGAGCAGGGTTTTGCCCTTGACTACCCGTCACCAAGATGTCTTGACCACAAGCTGGGCTTTGAGAAGGGATTTTAGAGAAGGGAGTCTCACATAGTGAGGTATCAGTCCTGCGTGAGGGCACCACTATTGATGCAAAAAATATATCAAAATAGAATGAAATAAGATAATTTTTACATGAAAATTCGAGTATCCGGGGGAAAACTACGACGTTGTCTAGGTTATTTAAATCAACTAATCGAACCTCTTCTTTTACAAAGCTTGGTGACAGAGGCAGAGAGAGAGCTCCCCCAAGAGTTTCTCCTCCTTATTTATAGCTTGGAGAGGATGGGACATAATAGGTACAGTTTGTCACATCTGACACCTATTTCTATAAAGGACGATTAGGCAGTGGACTCTCATGCCGCCTTAAATGCTGAGTTGACATAGTAGTACGGATGATACGATCTGGTGATATCTCCTTAAAGAGCTGTTCGACTAGGGCTGTTCGAGGAGGGCTGTTCTATGAGAGTTGTTCTACTAGAGCTGTTCTACGAGAGCTGTTCCGACTAGGGGTGTCAGAGAAGATTCTAACAATATATTTTAATCCCTAGGATATTTACTTCGCAACATTTGTGCCTTGGACCATAAGTTTGGTAGCATGTTGCTCATCATGTAGCCTTACTTGTTCCCTACAATGTGAATATGTTATAAAATTTTATTATATTTGTTCAATTTTCCTTTCTTTAGATGTCTACAAAACAGGATTTACTAGTGTTATAATAAGCTTTGACACAACAAAGCTGAAAAGGAAGATAAAAGACTAAACACCGTTTGCATGATATCAATGCTTGCATATCTAGTTTAATTCTTTTATGCAAGGTTAGGTCCTAGCACTTAAATTCCAGAAAATTGCATTCTAGAATGATTTCCCTCTTTTTAATCCTCCTAGCTTTGTAGGATTTTCCTTGATCTTCTCCAAGAGCCTTATACTTCCCTCTATTGTTGAAAGGAATTCCAAACTCAGTCTACATTTGGCTGACCACCCCGTTGGAACGGAGAAAGCTAAACACTCTTTTTTGTGCACACAATACAAATTGGCTTCCGTCACTAGAATCCATTTCATCAACGCTAGGTCATGAATGATTCGCAATGCCAAAAATAGAAACTTCAGCTAGCATTCTTGAGATTTCACTTGTTTGTGCTTGCTTATGATTGAAAGAACTTTAGTGTGCTGGCTCATGACCACACCAAGTAGGAGATAAAGTAAAGACCATATTAAGAAAGATATAAACGTATGGAATTTTACAGTTTTGTTTTCTTGCTGATGATTATATTTGTCAAAGCTCATGATTGCACATGCTCTAAATTAGTTTTTTTATAATTAAGCGGTTAAAACAGAAATAAATATTACTTTTCATTTTAAACTCAATTCTTGCTTCATTCCATGTGATTGTTTTTCTTATCTCAATTTTGATGATTAGTGCTACTTAACTATTACTTGTATCTTTATTCTCTCTTGAGTTTCATTGCTGTTTTAGGTTGTTATGCTAGGATTCTGTAAGTAATCGATACAGTTATGTATCATAATTTGCTACCAAAATGGTTTGAAGTCAAGTTTACTGTTTTATCATCATTAGTATTACCCCGACAATTAACTAGTTCATTTTTTTGTAATGGTAAATTACAGTTGCTTTCTATTGTTTACAATTATATTGAGATTTATTAATTTTTTTGCATAGAAGGTTCGCGCTTGGAGAGAAGAGCATTGCTTTAGGCTGTTAGCTAGTATATAATTTATCGCTTAATTGATAAATTTATTTCATTCAGAGGGATGCTCAATGTGGTTTGATCATGTCTATTGTTGGCCTACTGAGGCCACTACGTGTAAATGTGTGGTGACACTAAGTCACAATATTTAATATAAATAGGTGAAGATCAAAAATAACTTGAGATATTGTCTTATGCATAACCTTTATTCAGGTACTCTCACAAAGAGTTTCTTTGGATAGAGATGAATGAAGAAGAGAAATTTATGTATCTAACTAGTTTGAGTTTAAGGTTCTGTTGTTGTTGGGTTTAAACACTACTATTATCTATATTATATGTTATTCTTGGATTCCAAGTGATTGGGCCTTACCCATATACCTAGCTTTTGACTAATAAGTACCTGTCTACTTCTAGTTTTTCACCTTCACTTTCTGTATATTTTAGATTCTTTTACAAACATGTGCTTCCTTTTAGGACAACACCAGCGCTCAATATGGTACTTGTTTGAGCATTTGCAATTAAGTACAATCTCCATTTATTTGTCAATATCTTCAAGGTTATCTCAATATGGTTTTTCCGTATGTCTCTGGTTATTTGGGATGCTATGTGTTTGGTTTACAATTGCCTTTGCATATAATTTCTAATGTATTTTTTTGCAGCAATGTGGCAGGGTATTAGTAGAAATCAAACCTAATGTGGATACTTGTACTGTCTTTCCTTCTCCTGGTTCTTGTGGAACCAAGCATGTTCAACATTCTACTCCTGTTACATCATTGAGATACCCACCATCATCAAAGAAACCACAACTTGCTCTCGAGAAGTGCTCTTCAATGGCTGATAGTGAACGTGGAAATCTGAATATGTAAGTTATAAATTCCAAACAAAATTTCTGTTAGTTTCCTTACTTCAGACGTGATAAAACCGAAAGTCTATTGCTCTTGCTACGCATTGCTACTTAATAATGCTTGACATATATGCTTCTTCCTTGGATTACTTCTTCAAAACTACCTTCCTGAGGAATTTAGTGTATGTTCATTTGTACAAATTTACCTCATATTTTTCTTCACATGACCTGTACATTAGGATGAACACCCCACCCATTAATGCTAGTCTAGTGAAATTTTTATATAATCATATGAATTCATTTGGACTACAATACTTTTGACATTTTTCATGATTTTTATGGAAGTGTGATCATTTCCCGCTTCAACAAAAGAGACGAGGAAATTGTTCCACTAATATGAAGCCTCTGAAAGGTGTACAAATTGATAGGATATCAGAAAAGCTTTTCAGGAATTGAAATTTACATTTAGGTAATGACGTAGTGAGAATCAACTAGGAAGTTCCTGGTCTAGTATAAGCAAATTTACAGAGAAACATATTAGGCCAAAGGCAAAATAAAAAGGCTACCTTACGGATCTTCGATTGGCATAACCAAAAACCTAAATAGCAATGACCTTCTCACTGCACACTGAAGTGATCTCATAAACAAGATGAGTGTTATGCAGGAGGTATCAGGTAAGTCTAGATGGTTAATATTTCCCCTCGTTCAGTTATTCATGTACGTGAATCTTCTCATATTCTTTGATAAACTTATAAATTGAATTGGATATTTTTCTTTTTTATGTTGAAGTTATTAAAAGAGAAATTAACTATAATGTTGATTGATTGATTTTTGCCAGCTAAAAAAATTTCTACGTTTATTCTCTCTAAATCTAAGCATGTGATAATAGCCTAAAATTCAGCAAGTTATTCCCCCAAATGAGGCAAATCTAAATAATTTTCGCCCCAGATCAATATTGGAAAATATACTTGAGCATAAAGCAATCAAGTAGCCTGGATTAGGACTGACAGGAGATTATGGAGAACTTGTATTGTAGATTTTGTGATATCCACTTGTAAAAGTTCATTTTCCATGAGAACTTCATAACTATGATGCTGTTATTTTTTTATCATCTTACTTATTGTGAAGGTTTATTTGGCATTTGGTCTTTAGTAAAATCCCTTAAACTTTGTTTTCTTCCTATTGTTCTTTTGGTAAGTTCTTTAAACTTCATCTTCTTTCAGTTTTGCTAATACACCGAACCTGAGAAGAGGTCTGGACTCTCCTTCAGCATGGAAGTCACCTTGGTTCATGCATTCTTTTGCTCCTGGAGCCAATTTAGCATTTGAGGTAACCCATCATTCTAAATGCTTCTTCACTGGGGCTGATATCTCTTGGGTCCAAGCAAGCAAACCTCAAATCAAAATCGAAACTTCTTCCAGTCAAATTTGATAAGAGCTGATTAATATTTGTTCAATTTCAAGTTGATTCAAACTAGATTATATCTTAAAGCACCCTACATGCAAGATATATTACATTCAGTAGTAGGAAAGGATCATATTTGTGTCTGTCTATATACCTTAATTTCTTCCATTTGCACTCCGTCTGTGTAGATCTTATGGGTTTGCTTTGAAAAATTTGAATATTAAAAATCTAAATACATATGCTTATGCATATGTCAGATCTATTTTTTGTAGCAATCATATGTAGAGAGAGTAGACCTCAAGCGACTTTGAAATCAAGCCCATTTCAAACATGAAATTAGGGCAATTACTGAGCGTGCTTTGAGTTTTGGCCATCATTGCCACCATCTTTTGTGCACATTTTATGAGATGTTTCCATTTTCCTGGTTTTACCTTGATTTTTCATCCTTTCTTTGGTCATAGTCATTCTCGGATTACTTCAATTTCAGGATTTCAAATGTTTCATGAGCCCTATTGATAGAAGCTATGATGCCCTTTCACTCATGAAGCAAGTCAGTGAGCAGAGTGCTGTTGTGATAGCCGAGGCTCAAGAGATATTGGGCAAAGGATGCCAACATTTGGATTTTGATACAATGCAGTCCATTGAAGATAGTTTGCCAGAAGGCATTGATGAGCCGGGTAAAGAGCAGGAAAACCTTATACCAATGCCTTCAAATGTTCTGGTAAACTCTCAAATTTTATATTGTCAGTATATGGTTTGTAAGCGAGAATTGTTAGTTTAGTACCTTGGTTGTGTTTTCTTGTTGTAATTCACATATTTAAATTATCACTAGACAAAATTTGAATAAATTTGATAGGTTTGAGAGTGAGGTTGATCTTGATTTTTTTGGTAAATTTCTTATAGGTCTTTAAGTTTTATTCTCCATTGCCTGTAGGTTACAATTATTGAATTTGACATTTAGGTCCTTGGGTACTAATTTTATTTATGTTACCTTTTTTCTTCAATTTGAATGTTAAAAGAAGATGAAACTTCTTTATCAGTTCTCATGAAAAACAATATTGTACTTTAAAAATGTAAAAATTAAAGCTGAACAATGATTATGGGGTGCAAATTTAACCTTAAAAAGTAAATAAGAACAAGAAAACAGCTGGTTTAGGTGAGCTAATTGGTCTATTTTTGATGTTTAGGAAATAACTTAATTGCCATTTACTTGTAGCTTATAGATGAAATCTTCCTATTTGGACCAACCTACCAATTAGTTATGTAAGTTCTGATACCTAACAATCAAATTATTTATAATTTGGAACCTAAATGTTACAATTCAGAAACTACGGACCAATGTGCAATTGGCAATAGGCTGGAAACCTTAATGACCTATAAGAAAATTACCCTTGTGCAATTTAGCAATGGCTTGATTTACATCATCGTCCTAATAGTTCATCTACCCCATTTAGTAAGAGGAAGTCTTTCGGAAAGGTTTAGTTGTTTTAGGGATAGAGAGAAAAATAAAGTTATTTTAATATTATTCAACAACAACAGTCAATCCTTAATCCCATTAGATGGGGTCGGCTATATGAATCTTTTGCGCTCTATCAATTAACAAATTCTTATCTAAGTCTAAGTAAGATCACTCTTTATAGTTTCTTATCATATCTTTTTTGGTCTCCTCTTTCCTTTTTGTACATGGGCAAAATCTAATAGGTCGATTTTTCTAATTGAAGCTTCAATTGGCTTACGATTTACATGTCCAAACTATCTAAGTCAATTTTCTCTAAGTTTATCCTTAATTAATGCAACTTTAACTTTTTCACAGATATACTTATTTCTCATTTTATCTTTTGGTGTATACCCACACATCCAGCTTAACATTTTTATTTTTACAATACTTACTTTATTTGTATGTTCCCTCTTTGTAAGCTAGCACTAAGCACCATATATCATCGCTAGTCTTAATACAGTTTTATAAAATTTATCCTTAAGTCTAGAAGAAATTTTTTTATCGCACAACACACCAGAAGTATTGTTTTATTTTACCTATTCTGCATGAATTCTGCTAGGATCCTACTAATAATGCTATTATTTATTTTACTATTATTTTATATGATTGATCTAAGATATTCAAAGCGCTCACTCATCTTGATAATTTGATTATTATTTGTCACAACACCAATGTAAGTACTTTTTTTAACTAAATGCGTACTGTATATATTTAGTTTTTGATCTACTGAGATACAAGCCTTTATATTCTAAAGTATTCCTCCAAAGCTCGAGTTTTTCTTTGGCTCTCTCTTTTTATCAACAAAGATAATATTATTTGCGAAGAGCATACACAAAAGCACCTTATTTTGGATATGTTCGGTCAAGACTTCCATAACTAAAGCAAAAAAATATAGACTTAATGGTAAGCCTTAATATAATTCACCTCATCTTGAATATAGGTAATATTTTCTTTATGCATGTCTTTAATAACTTGAATATAAGCAGTGCAAATTTCTTTCTTTTCTAAGACTCTTCAAAGTACTTCCTTTGAAACTTTATCATAGGCTTTTTTTAAATCAATAAGAACTAAATATCTTTATAGTAGATCTACCTAGCATAAAGCCAAATTGATTCTTTAATATTTTAGTATTATAGTGTAATCTATGTTCTATCATCCTCTTTTAGAGTTTTAAAGTATAATTCATTAATTTAATTCCTTTACAATTGGCATAATTTTATACATCATTTTTATTCTTATAAATAAGTACTAATATATTCTTTCTTCATTTATTTGACATTCTTTTAGTCTTCAAAATTATATTAAATAATCTAATGATTCAAAAAACTCTTTCATTTCCTAAGTACTTCCAAAAATCTATTGAGATATCATTCAATTCTACTATTTTTTTATACTTTATTTTTTTTAAAATTTTTCAAAATTTAGTTTTACTGATATGTCGAATTTAAGAGTTATTTTACTTTCTTTTGGAGTGTTGAGTTCAATAAGATCAATTATATTTTTACAACCTTCATTAAAAAATTGTTAAAAATAACTCATCCATCTATCTTTGATATCTTCTTTTATGAAAAGTACTTTTTGATCTTCATTCTTAATATATTTTTCTTAAATCAAGTTTTTAGTTTTTCTATCTCTTACTTTGGTCATCCTATATATCTATTTTTTTCTTTCTTTAATGTCTTGCTTGTTATACAAATCCTCAAGAGTCTTACTTTTTGTATTGTAGACTACTTTTCTAGACTTTTATGGAACTACTTTATATTTCTCTCACTTATTCTTATTCTTGTTTTTGAACTTATTTTTATAACAAATCTTCTTCTTCTTTATTTTTTTATATCATCTTTTCAACTTTAAGAATCTTTATTATTTTGAGTTATTTCTTTGGATTTTTTCAATACATCCTTCGCCACCTTATAGATGCAGTTAGCAACTGTCAGCAACATATAATCAGTTTCTTCTTTAATGTTCACAACCTAAGTAATAGAACTTTCTTTTTAAAGATATATGCGTTCTCATTCTTTAGATTCCATCATCAAGTCCGAAAATAGTGTTTCGGGCATATTATTCCTTCTCCAACACTTTATCTCAAAATCTAAAACTATTAATCGATGTTAGGTTGTTAAATGTTCACTTGAAATGACTTTATAATTTTTACAATTTAAGTAATCTTATTTTTTTATAAGAAAATAATCTGTTTGAGTTCTTGAAGATCCACTCTTGTGAATGATAGCATGCTTATTTTCTTTCTAAAATAAAGTGTTAGCAATTATAAAATCATACGTTAAGAAAAACTCTAAAATCATATCCACAATAAATGCTATTGAATTTTTCAGCAACACTTTCAATATATTCAATTAGATTTCTTCCAATAAATAATCTTTTTTTCTAAAGTATCTCTTATGTTAACTTTTCCAAACTATTCTAAAATTTTTCTTTTAAGCCTGCATTCAAACCCACTTGAGGGGCATATACACTTACAATGTTAATAATTATTCTATTAATTATAACTTTTAAAGTCATGATTCTATCACTATTTTTTTTAACTTCCACTACGTGATTTGTCAAGCTATTATTCAGAATTATACTCACTCTATTATTATTGTTATTCTTATCAGAGTACTAAAGTTTCAAACTTAAGCCATCAATTTTCTTAGCTTTCTTCCAACCCATTTTATTTCTTAAAAGTATAAAATATTAATCTTTCTCTAAATTATAATATCTACTAACTCCATTAGCTTCTTATCAGGGTGCCTACATTTTAAGTTTCTAATCTAATCCTAGTGGCTTGAGTTCTAGTATGTTGGATTAACTTCTTGACCTGCATATGTCCATTATGTGGGAACCCTTGCTTACTTATCACTACACCCTGACGCCGATGCGACAGCCTTTTCCCTTTTCTCGTTGTATTCAGGCAATATAGTGTGTAGCTTCCAGGGAACGCCTTAGCTTTAGCACAATTTCTTAAAAGATTCATGTCATGATTAATTCAACTAGTTTTATGCTGGTTGTCGACTACTTAACGCAACCCTCCACGTTTTTCATTCAAGATTTGGGACTCGGGAATGGTGCGTTTATTTTAATATTATGATATAAAATAATATTATTTTTCATATTAAGATTTGTAGTAGATGTGAAATAAAATTGAATTTTTTTATTAAGATATGTGTAAGATGTGAAATAAAGTTGATTTTTAATGTTGATATTTGTGTTAAATGTGAAATTAATTTTATTATTTTATAATTTGTATGCAATGTGA
The DNA here is from genome assembly GCA_019297695.1 of Apostasia ramifera. Lineage (NCBI taxonomy): Eukaryota > Viridiplantae > Streptophyta > Magnoliopsida > Asparagales > Orchidaceae > Apostasia > Apostasia ramifera. The sequence goes on along the minus strand of JAEMOT010003869.1, from coordinate 956,785 downwards.
AATAAGTATAAAAAATTAATTGATTGTTTTTTAGAGAAATTTTTATGAATTTAATCCCATGTTAGACAAGGCCTTAGGTACTTTAGACATGTACAACAAAAAAGTATTAGGGATATATTTAGAGTTAAATAATAATAAATGATGTGTTCGAGAGCATCATCTCTCTTTCTTTCTCCCTTTCTCTCTTTCTCTATCTTCCTAGAAATAATCTTTTTTGTAGTAAAAAAAAAGCAATTTCTAGAAATTGATATTTAGTCCATATAGGTGGTCTAGATATGTTGAAGGACTTGATATTGGAGTAGATATTTTGACTAGAAGGTTCCTTAGAAAATATCTTAGATATTTAGGTAGGAGAATTTATGAGAGTTAATTGTGTATGATTGATGGCATTGTTTTAGTTAGGGTGAATAGATGAAATGCAAAATTTAAAATTATTCAAATAATACAAGTTGAATTTAGCAAAGACAATATAAAATAAAAAGTATTGAAAGTAAAGGCACTAAGACATACGTGGTTCGGCACACTGGCTTCAGTCTAACGGATAGTTCTTTGGTCGACCAAGTTAGCACAATGGCTTTATAAACTGCAGCTTACACCCAGTCTCTTTTATAGGTCGATAAATTTGGTCAATCAATAGTACAACATCGCTAGACTCACTAATGGGTCAATGTAGTTCACTCCAAATCAACTCTTAACTTAAACTCAATCACTCCCTTGAGTGTCTTTAGTCCTTAAAGCTCCGTCCATCTACTTTCACATATTCATAGATTGATTTTACAACATATCTACCAAAAATATTTTTAAAAAAATTCTTGAACTAGATTTTCGGGTTGCCTTGTTGACTCATTATTCATCTTAAATGTTGATGCTCCAATTCTCCAATCATATTTGCACTCAATTTGATTGTTCATACCAATGTCTTGCTCATCTTTCAGTTCAAGTCAAATCATCAAGCTTGCAAATCAATCTTTTCGTTATAAATTGGTTGACCTATCGTCATTCTTGAAGGTTCATTAGTGCATTACTTAAATTAATTACTGAAACATCAAAACTTTTAAATGCAAGGAGGAACCAATTAATTGTATGCATAGGATAAAGTTAATATTTAATGTCCATTTATGAGGTGGTAGCTATAAATAGTGCCTAGCCCTTCACCAGTAACCACTTCAAGAGGCAATTCAAATTTCCATGCTCCGGTGTTCTTCCCTTCTTTAGCCTCCATTTGAAGTTTTGTGCTATCTTTTCATCCTAAATTTTTCTCTCTACACTTTGTATTAGAGCTAGGTTGTCAAGGACTGTGTTAGTGGATGCTCTAGGTGGTCAGGGATCGCGGTGTACTTGGAGAAAATGATCGAAGTTCGTGGTGTGTGATAACATTGTTTTGGGAACATTGTTTGTTGGGCAACACTTATAACGAAGATATGTTGAGATTTTGCTATTGCATAGTCGAGGAGACTAGGACTATAGAGTCAGTTCGTCTGGGACTGATCTTGTTTGGTATACTGCTTGGCATACAATAAAGTTACTATAGCAGATTTTGCAAGTTTTGTCAATGATATTAAGAAGCTCAAGAATTCCAATTATAATAATTGGAGCATGAGCAATTTTAAATGCTAGGCTATGATCTATGGAGTATTGTTGGCAACGACAACACCTCATTAACCACAAATGCAGTAGTAGAAGTCGAAGAACAAAGTTGGCAAGGCTCCTTACATTCAAGTTATGACTATAAAGGATGAATTGCTTCAGCTTATCAAGAACGCAAAAATGTTGATGTTAGTTTGGAACACACATTGGTGGCATTAGACTTGAGGGCAAATGATGTAAAGGTTCAATGCTTGGAGAACGAGATCTTATCAATACATGACTATAAGTCAGTACTTCTCAAATGTTAAACCTCTTTTTTAAAAAATATCTAAATTTGATCCCCAAAATACTATCACTGAGAGAAGGAAGATAAGGCCATAGTATAACTGCTTTGTTATAGCCACTCGTGGATTGGTCAAAGAGTCAATACTTACAGAGTTAGAATATACTGACAAGCCAAGTGACTTTGATATGAAAATGTTTGAAGCCTCAATTAAAGATGAAGAGAACTCTTTTCAACAAAAGTTGGTACAAAGAAAAATGAAAAACATTGCAAAGTCGTAGAACACAAAATAATTAGCATCTTTTAACAAAGGCAGATGGATGCTCATTAGGGTCAAAGAAGAAATCCTTGCAAAGAGAAGAATATTTGGATGTGACAATAGCAACAAACCCTAAAATGAAGATAATAGCAAAAACCAAATAAGGGCGGTGACATCATAGGAAATACTACAATTTTTCTTTTGAGTTTTGACAATTGTAAAATCTCACGCGTGATTAGAATAATCAAGTAATTATATAGATTATTTAGCTTATATAGTAACTTTAAGAGATTTTACTTAAGGGAACCACCCTAACCATTACTTTTGCAATCTCTTTGTGAGGTCACCTTTTGATGTACTCTAGTACCTTTAATTTTATTTTACCAAAGGTCTAGCTAAGCCACATCTTAAAAGGGCCTATTTGGTAAAAAGATCAATTTAGTCGTGCCATAAAAATTAGGGGCTTGCCTTCAGATATGTGTATGATGGAAAATAAAGTTATATTAAAATTTGTGTAGGATATGAAATAAAGTTGATTGATATATTAAAAGTGATATAAGATGTAAAATAAAATAGATATTTTTATATTAAAAGTTGTGTAAGATATGATAAAAATTAATATAATATTATTTTTTATTTCTTATAGTGAATGAATTATTTTGATTTTTAGCATGATCAAAATAGTATAGTGATCGTTTAAAACTATTCTAACAAGAGAGAAGAGAGAGATATTGATTTATTAAACTTATCTCATCTTGTTGAGATTAGGGGTGTGCATTCGGTTTAAGTGGTTGGTTCGGTGACCAAACCAAAAAAAAGATTGGATTCGGTTTTAAATTTAATGAAACCAAATCAACCAAATTATATTATAAACCAAACCAAACCAACCAAATAAATATCGGTTCGGTTTGGTTTGGTTTGGTTAAAATCATATTTTTGGTCTGCAACTCTTTGACCTGCAGCGCAAGCCGCGCAAATTGCGCAACCCTAAATAATCTGAAACTTCTCGGTCGGTCGAATCAGCCTTCTTTCTCGCGAACCCGTCTATGAGCGAACCCAAATCGGCAAATTGCCAACTGAACTGACCCAATATAAATAAGTGGGTTATTCGGTTAATTCGGTCGGTTTGGTTTCCAAACATATGAAACCGAACCCAAACCAACAACAACAACAACAACAACCAAGCCTTAATCCCACTAGGTGGGGTCGGCTACATGAATCCTTTGTTTCCATTGCGCTCTATCAGTTACCAAATTCTTATCTAAGTTTAAGTAATTAAGATCACTCCTTATAGTTTCTTGCCATGTCTTCTTTGGTCTCCCTCTTCCTCTTTGTACATGGGCAAAATCCAATAACTCAATTTTTCTAACTGGAGCTTCAATTGGCCTACGATTTAGATGTCCAAACCATCGAAGCCGACTTTCTCTAAGTTTATCCTCAATTGGTGCAACACCAACTTTCTTTCGGATATACTCATTTCTCATTCTATCCTTTCGTGTATATCCACACATCCATCTTAACATTCTCATTTCTGCAACATTTATTTTATTTGTATGTTTCTTCTTTGCAGGCCAGCATTCAGCATTCAGCACCAAAACCGAACCCAAACCATTTAACCGAAATATTCAAAATATCAAACCATCACCAAACCGTTAGATTCTAAACCAAACCAAACCGTTAAATTTAAACGGTTCGGTTCGATTTTTCGGTTTAAACCATAGTTTGCACACCCCTAGTTGAGATATATACTGTTAAAAGGAGCTAATCACGATTAAAGAAATGAAGAGAAAATGTGAAGGGCATTAAACAAGTGTCTATTCAAAATGTGGTAAGTTAAATGGCATCCATGATTCAACATTAAACAAGTGTCTATATCATTCTGTTGGAATAAAGCTGCGGATTTCCATTTTAGAAAATTTAATGACATTATTTAACGAAACTTATTCTAGAAATTTTAATGCCTATGCAGGCTGAAGGGCGTGTTCTTGATTTCAGTGATTGTGCCACACCTGCTGACGAGACAAAGAGTGGAAGAGTAGGCGATTCTTTGAACGCTTCATTGTTATCAAATCCATGTTCACGTCTCCTGAAAACTTGCCGATAGCAGGTTATGGTTTACCTCAATACATTAATGAAGTCCATCATCATCATTTTCCTCTTGTAGAACCTACCATTAACTTACATCATTTGCTTTTTTTTTCCCTTTTGAGCATTTCAGTTGCGTTAAATCAGGTAATTACAGCACGAGGAAGATCAAAGCTGATTTGTGTTATTTCAATTCAAAGTAAATTAATGTTCTTTCACTGTCATTCTTCTCTGCGATATCTTTGAATGTTCCAATTTCCAAGGTGATCTGGGAGAAGGAAGCAGACTTGGGTAAGTAGTGGCTTGCCTAATTTTTTGTTGTTGAATATCAGAAATTGTAAAATTGAAGTCTCACTTAATTATGTCCTGTAAGAAATGATCCCAACTTTGGTTGTAGAAACTTATCGTCTAGTACTTGTAAGTTCTGTGAATTTATAACTTTTAGATGTTCATGTTATATATTGATGAATTGCTTGTCAGTACAAACTTTCAGAGAATGCATAATGGATATATATAAGTAACTTATTTTTGATTTACACCCAGAAGCTTTCCACTGTCTTTCACTTCCACATTTGTTTTGCAAGCTGTGTTTTTATAAATGTAAGATATGTTGAACTGATAATATTACTTTATGATGGATTTTTTATGACTGTAATAGAATGGTGCTATTTGTAGATTTACTATATTTTACGCAGCATTCAATAATCATGATATGCATATGGACTGGGCATCTGTTGTGGCTGTCACAGAGTGGAAAGCTAACAGTCGGCAGCGGGATAGCATTCTGCACATTCAAATGATCTGATCGTAATTCGTATTTCCATGATCCATGTTCAATTCCATCCTGTGGAACTATACAATCTTATCGTATGGGATAGGAACTATTACTGCAATGCCTACTCGATGTCATATTTGAGGTATTGTACAACATGGTTATACACTGTACGAAATGAAAGGCATTTTATTTTTTTAAATTATTTTCAGAGAAGTGAGATGAATTTTGTAAAGGACATTTTTTCCTATATGAGTAGGAAGATGACTGTTTGTGTAGGGAGTATGGATATGATTGTTTCTCATTTTTAATATTTCAATAAAAAATATGCCATCATGTGGTGTGAAAACCACCGCTTCTGTTGGAGACTTTTGTTGTTTCATCCAATCCGTATTTGTAGTTGTGCCTGCTCAAAGTTTACTCAGAGTTGAGAAGCCAAACATCACTAGTTCTGATATAGACTTAATACAGATTTTTCAACGTAGTCTTCTACAATTTAACTCATCTTTAGTCATTTCTTTTTAGTTCAACTTTGCTATTTCAAGTATTCTCCATTTTCAATTGTTTCAGCTCAGTAATTTAGTTCTTTAGGTCAGCATCCATAGTTCAGTATGTATAGATGACCTTGCATGATCATTTATTGTGCAAGTTTGTATTTCAATCATATCTTCCTACAGTATGCTCTGATTTAAGTGGTTTTTTATTTGTCAGAAAGATAAGAGAAAGAGCTACAATTTGTATGTTCATCACTCAACCCACTTTTGACCACATCTTGAGAAAATTTACAATATATGGATAAATAAATAGCTAGTCTATTGCTTATATTTTCTTTCATATGAAATATTTAGTCACACGTCTTACTTTTGTACTATTTCTACTTGGCGTCCCATTTATTGTGAGGCCAACCTCCATATAGTGTATAACTTGATGTATGATAACTCTCTTGTTTTCCTCTGTTGACTTTATGTTTGTGCCAATTTAAAAATAATTTTTTTTTTGTGTTTTGTTGATTCAATCGGGCTCCAGAAGGAGAGGTGATGATGCCTAAGCAATAAGTTGTTGCCGAGTTATCATAGTTTTAAGTGCATTTCTTCTATTTTAATCATTTTTTTTCATTTTTTTCCCTTAGTTTATCTTGTTACGCATCTCGTCTTTGCTTTTTGATTTCTACAATGGATTAGTTATATGGCGTATGATTTCTAGATTTGGTTGTTCTGCACTCGAGTAATCTTTTGTCTTTTATGTGAAATTTTAATTAAATTGCTATTTCTTTGTAACCTCTTTAAGTACTCTTAATTATATTCTTTGAATTCATAGTGTTCCTAGTCTAGGGTGATTACTTTTATGCTATCTTGATCCTCCTTGCCGAGAACCATCATAGATTGACATACCTCTAGTATTCTACTTGGATCAATGTTTCTTCTTTAATTTTCTCTTAATATTAAATGTAAGAAAGCTCATTAAATAATAAAGTCTCTCATGTCGTGACTTACATTATTATGGAGTGAAAAATCTATGTATATAAATCTGTCAAAGTTGACAAACACTAGTCGGCCAGCTGAAAACGGGAAATACTAGCATTTTTGTATAGGTATGTGAAAAATGACATTTTACATGTAGAATTTTTTAGGGGTGCCAATTTGTACCCGTACCCGATTAACCCGCCCCGACCCGCCCCTAATGGGACGGGTATGGGTACTCAAATTTTACCCGCAACACCCGCCCCTCCCCGCCCCGTTATGAAATGGGGCGGGTTCGGGTATGAATCATCTAGACCCGACCCTCCCCGCCCCATACCCGATTTAATAAACTTAAATCTGAAAATGGTTTCACTCAATGTGGTTCGTAGAATGCATAAATTTCATGAGATGTGGTCTTGTAAAATAAAGTGTCTTTTGCCTCCACATGTTCCACCATACCTCACTTTGTCTATCTATTGTGACATTCTCACCTGTTGATATAAAAATTGCAACATAATGATAACTATTAAACAACCAGTTAACTTGATTACTAATAACCAGAAAAGTTTTCTTTTTGTAAATTTGTATTTGAAGTTTTTTCACGAACTGAATTTGAGAATATCCTAAATAAAAATTCAAGTTTATATTGAAAACCACTCACAAATTTTAAACGAAAAGTTAAGAAAAGTGAACGCATTTTTGTTAGTAGTAACCAGGCGAATCTTGGTTATCGAGGAAACGGGGCGGGGCGGGGCGGGGCGGGGCGAAAACGGGTATAGGGCGGGTATGAGTAATGAATAATATATAGCGGGGCGGGTATGGGTATTTATAAATCCGACCCAAATCCGCCCCGTTGTCATTCCTAGAATTTTTATTACGATTGCTTCTATGTCATATTTTATTCTATTAAATTAATTTTTTTGTTAATTGACAAAATACCCAGGCTAACCAACTGCGTAAGCAAAGTTAGTTATATTAAAATGCCAATGTTATCTAAGTGTTTGTTTAATTATAAATTATTGTTTATTTGGTGTAATATTATTATATTAAAATGAAAATACTATTAATTAATTTTTATTAGCGTCATTATTCGCCAACTTTTCTTTATAAAATTGCCGCTTTAAACTAATTTTTGGGTAATCCACGTGTCATTTTATAGTAATAATTTTTAATTATGTATAATATTATAAACTATATTATTGGATTAAATAGTTAATTTTTTCAAATAAATAATATGGTATAACATTGAACTAAATCCTTTCTGAATATTAAATATGCGTTTGATTCGTTGTTATTTTGGTGTTATGTTATGTAATTTAGATATCATGATATGTAGATATTATCTTTTGATTAATAATTTTATAATCTTATAAAAAATTATTTATAGATGTTATTAAACTAAATAATTACTTTTTCTAGATAATGTAACATAACGTCAAGATAACACTGAACTAAATGTCCTTTAAATAAAAAATAAATTTGAATATGTTGAAGATTGTTTGATTATTATTACATATTTACTATCATTTCCACAAATTAATTTATTCAATGAAAATTGGAGTAGATTATGGGCAGTGTTTTATCGCATTTGAAAATTACTCAATAAAATTGAGAGATCAAATTACAAATCTAAGGTTCTGTTTGGCAATTAGCTAAAAAAATGACTTATTTTAGGCATAGCTAAAATTTTAAAAAATATTTTATATCTCATCCTATATAAATTCTAACATTAAATAAACACTTTATCTCACATTCAACACAATTTTTAATATAATTAATTCACTTTATTTTACATCATACATATTTTTCTAAAATTTTTTATAAAAGTTTTTCAAACCATCTTTTTTTTCCTCCAACTAAACAGAGCCTAAGGTTTTTTTTTTTTTGTGAATAGCAAATCTAAAAGATTTTAAGGGCCTTAAATTATAAAATTTCAAAATAAGTATATATGTAAAACTTTTTCTAAAACTTAGGAATGAGAATATAATTTTTCATTAAAAATTAGAGAAGTTATTGTTCCTCATTTCTGCATAAAACATTATAAAACTTAATAATATATTTGTAGACAATGCCAACCAAAACCATGATTAATGGCAAGCTGGACTTTATGATGTGACTTGGAGCCCATTACTGCATGTCACTCCTCAAATGTGACAAAAAAATATTTTTTTATTATTATTATTTTATGGTTTTAATATTTATAATTTATCTTGATAGGTCAAATTATTAACATGAAATGAAATATTAAATTGAAAGATCAAAATAAAATAATTCCAAATTTATTGACTAATAAGAAAAAAAGCTTAGAATTTGAACAATTATTAGTTTGACTTACCAATATTATTAAAGATTTTTGCTGCAATTTTTTTTTTTAGAAGGGCACCAATCTTAAAGCAAGAGAGCTTTGAGAACAAGCATAATTGATGGGGCTAACCTTAAAATGATCAATTTAATATAGTTTATTAGACATTAATTATCATACTTAGGTTATTAAAAAAAATTAATATTCATTGAATAAGTAGTTGCTGGCATTATTGCACTTTAAATATAAGTTACACTTAGATATTAATATACTTGAAAAATGTTCTCCAGCAATCCATACAAATTTAAAGTAAATTATTTTAAATGCAAAAGAATATAAATCACTCTAATTTTAGCATGATTTTTTTTTGTAAAACTTAATTTGATATGCATATGTCATAAATTTGCCAATAATTAATTATGTCTTATTTATAATGTTCTTCAATATTTTCTAATATTTCATGCTTACTTTAATTTTAAAATCTACTTTATTTGACATCAAATTAAATTTAACATTTTATCTAACCATCCTTAACTCAACTCATTATAAACTTTATTAATAATGCATCGTAGAACTTCAAATATAATTATTTTCAAAACATTTATGAATAATTTAAGTGCAGCAATCTTATGATAAGTTATAAAAGGGACACAAATTATTATTTAATAAATTTAATTTTCAAATTATTAAATTTATTTCATGCTCATTGTTTTTCATTTCATTTTATTTTATTTTTTAGGGTAAAGGATCTGAATATGAATGGCATATATAATTATAATTTAATTCATATTCTCTATAATCACTGATTTAAATATCTAAACTAAAACTATAACTCATTTGGTCTCTATTTTGCTTGATGTTTTTTTAAAAAATTATTTTGCTTGACTTTTAGGATTTTATTTTGAATTCTAGAGGGTAATGTGAAATTTTTTTAAAAAATATAGATAAAAGTATGATTATTAATTAATTTTTACTATTTATTTTAAGCATTTTTCTTATTGTTAAAGTGTAACGGCTAGTATTTTTTGGAACCATGAACATCATATCCCCTGCACTTTTCCCGGGTTTTCTGCCAGCCACACGATTTCAAACCGAATTCCAACAGTACCCACCGCCCCTCTCCCCAAAAAAGCGCCTCTTTTTCTTAACCCTCTTTTCTCTTCTCTTTCTCTCCCTCTCTCCCTCTCTCTC